>WSYH01011108.1:0-21622 GCA_036426205.1 Ascaphus truei
TCAATCTTTGTTGGATGAACATTATGAGTAAATTTTAAATTAAAAGTGTTAGCTTCAAGATACTCAAAATATAGGTGAAGTGTGTCAAGATCCCCATTCCAAATGAACAATAAATCGTCGATATAGCAACGGTAAAGCATAATGTGTTCTCTAAATGGATTGGTGTCCCCGAAAATGTAAGTAGTTTCCCAAAATCCCATAAAGAGGTTAGCATATGAAGGTGCAAATGACGTGCCCATAGCTGTCCCTTGTGTTTGCAAATAATATTTATTGTCAAACATAAAGTAATTGTGCTGTAACAAAAACATGACTGAATCTAGTGAAAAAGTGCTCTGTGCCAAGTGAATGTTGGAATTATTCAAAAAGTGACTGATAGCCCTAGTGCCTAAGGTGTGATCTATGATGGTGTATAAGGAGGTCACATCAAGTGTGACCCACATAAGCGTGTTAGACCAAGTGAAGTTTTGAATATCTTAAGCAAATCTAACGAATCCCTTAGGTAGGAGGGAAGCGTTTTAACTAATGTCTGTAAAAAATAATCCACGTACCTAGAAAGACCATCTCCCAAAGATCCAATACTCGAAATTATGGGTCTGCCTGGAGGGCAGTCAAGAGATTTGTGGATCTTCGGGAGATGGTGAAAAATAGGCACGGTTGGAAAAAGATTGTACAAATAGAGTGATTCCTGTTTGGTTAGAACCCCCAATTCCCTGCCCAGATCTATAAGACCATGAATCTCTGCCAAATATGGTTGTGTGGGATCTTTGTCAAGTTGACAATATGCCTCTGAGTTATTTAGCTGTCTAAGGGCTTCTGAACGGTATGTGTCAGTATGCATAATAACCACCGCTCCGCCCTTGTCCGCGCTTTTGATGACAATGGCGGACCTCATTTTGAGTGAATGTAAATGTAAACGTTCCTCCTTAGATTTATTATCAAAGAGCGTATTGGAAAAGGAAAATCCTCTCGCTAAGATTTGTAAATCCTTCTCCACTAACTTTTCAAAGGTTTCCAAATATGGACCCTTAGAGAAGGAAGGACAAAAAATGGATTTATTTTTAAAGTCAGTCTTTTTACTTCCCCTCAGGAATAAAAGTTGTTCCTCTGTATCCATCACATCATTATCTTCTACATCAACAGATAAATCTATCATGTCCTGAAGCACGCAATACTCTTTAAAGGATAATCTGTCTTCCCGATTATCATCAATCGCAGGACAGGGATCAGAAATGTCCCTGTCCTCCGATGGAGGAGAATCAGGAATCGATATGTTCTTAGAAAAGAAAAACTTTTTTAGTGATAATTTCCTGATGTATTTCTGAAGGTCAATGACCGTGTTGAACAAACTGAAATTATCCATAAGGGCAAAATTGAGGCCCTTGTTCAAGACGGCCATTTCACCCTCAGAAAGTATCACACCTGAAATGTTCAAAACATTGTTGTTACACATCATGGATCTATTTTCCTCTTCTTTAGCGCCCCTTCTTTTGGACGAGCGCCTTGTCCTTTTTGTTGTTTTTTTTGAGGCTTTATTACTCCTAAGGTCATAGGATGTAGATGCTTCTCCTTGATGTCTCTGATGTCGTCTCTCATAGTCGGTGTTGTCCCGATCTCTATCAGTGTCGTCATCCGTTGAAAAGGAGACTGTATGTCCGCCCCAAACACTGACGTGTTTTTTAACCTCTGATTTGCAGTAGCTCGTTTGAATGGTATTATCAGCGTTTGCTATTTATTCATTTGGGGCCAGCACACACCAAAAGTGATCAAGGTCACTGTCTATTATACCTATATTTTTGCAGAGGTGACAGTACATATATAGCCAGGGCTGCACACACATTTTGTAACCTATGAAATTATAGTTTAGACCTTGTATATTTTTCTACTATACGTTATAATGCAGGGCACAGCTCCCCAAATGGGGCTTTGATATGCTAAGTATATGCAAGGAGGGAATAATTAAGGTCCTTTGTGAAGTCCTACATTTCCAGGCCCCCGTGGATAAGTAATACCAGGGCTTACACCTTCTGCTGACCAAAGGGATGAATCCCTCTGCTTAATATGCAAGCCGGGTCTAGCAAAGAGGTGATAATCATTTCACTTGTAAAAGGTAACACCTTGGAACAAAGCTTTGCCGGTCCAATGTCACTTCAGCCAGACCTGCGGACTCCAGATATTTGGGGCCCTGTTTTCTAAGTGGGGCTATTCAAATGTCCACTGCGCATGACTGGAGCTTTCAGGGAAAGGGTAATCTATCTCTCCCACTTTACTTGGCCGTATCTCATTGGGGGGGAGATAATTCCTTGCCAATCGGATGAGGATAATGATAATGATAAAGCCCAGGACACCTATCTTTAAAGGTGCCTGCAAGCCTTATCCCTGTGCTTCGTGTTGATTTCGTGGTTCCTGTGTGACTGAATGAACTGCTACTCCTGGACATCACAGTATTTCATTCCCCATTACCCAGTAAGTGTTTTTGTCAATTGTTAGTTGTTTAACTGTGTCTGTCTGTCTAAAGACGAAATAAACCTGCAAGTTTATTTTACCAAAAGTCTTGTTCAATCTAAACCCAGAGTGTTTGAGGTATAAGTTCTGTTCCACCGCGACACTCTATTTCAGGCCTGCACAACTTGTTAAGCGAGAAGGGCTGAACTGCTCCAAGGAAAACAGATTCGGGCCGCACGGGTAAAATCATCATCATCATCGTATCTCCCCCAGCACCTCTCATCATCATCATCATCATATCTCCTCCAGCACCCCTCATCAATCTCTCCCAGCACCCCTCATCATCCTCATATCTGCCCCAGCACTCATCATCTTCATATATCTCCTCCAGCGCTCATCTTCATATATCCCCCAGCACCCCTCATCCTCATATCTCCCCCTGCACCCCTCATCATCAACCTTTGCGAGACTCACCCTCTATCTCACACACCCATCTCTCCCCCTCGCCCATACACAATACTCCCCCTGCAGACCACACACATCCAACCCCCCTGCACCTCACCCCCCCTACACCTCACCTCACTCTCCCCCCTGCATCTCACATCACATCCCGGCACCTCACATCACCCCCCTGCACCTCACATCACCCCCTGCCCCTCACCTCCCCCCCCCTCACCCCCCCGCTCCCCCCCCCGCGAGCCTCTCTCCCCCCTGCACCTCACGGCGGCAGAGCAGGCAGGACTAGCACACTCGTGCAGTCCTGAGAGCAGGCTCGAGGAGGAGGGGGAGAGCGGGCTCTCGGCTCGCGGCTGGGAGAGAAGGGGGGGAGAGAGGCTCGCGGGCGGGAGAGCAGGCTCGGGAGGGAGGAGAATGGGGAAAGCAGCCGCGGGCCGCACAATGAGTGCAGGCGGGCCGCAGGCCGCGTGTTGTGCAGGCCTGCTATATTTCAACGGTAGTCTTTACCACTTAATTTCAGTAACAAGTTCTGTGCAGGCTGACATGCAGATATGATTGATTATATTGTATATGCTTTATATCACTGTTGGTTTTTGGATATCAGGGTTGAGTTTATCACTTTCCCTGGCATTTATAATTACCACAGTGTTATGTGATTTTAGTCTTTATATAAAGACATTTTATTAAATTGATAGTATTATTATGTACTAATTAATAATAACTGTGTGATGGTATTTTGTGTTTTACTGTTCGTTTGTTTCAATGTTAGTAGAGTTTTTTTTATGTTTTTAATAGCATGTGTGTTACATAGCACACTGATTGGATAGCCGATTGTTAAACGCCACTCCCATAGGCCGATATTGTGTCCAGGAAGGGTTCGTAACTATTGCCTTGGGAAATGTTAGACCAATCCCCTGAGGAAGTGTCATTCTGACACGAAACGCGTCGTGGTGAGGTCATAGGCAGCGACAGAGGGTTCGTGACGACGGACTCCGGAAGCTGCGCACGCACACTCACCCACGAGGGCTCTGTTGGAGATATTGGGTCGGCTGATATTTCATCACGTAAGCCCCTGCTCTCCGTTCTTTAAGTTCTTTGGACTGAACGAGTGCCTTGGTTAACTGAGGCCTGCCCTCTGGTAGTGTTGTGTGCTGTGTGACTTTATAATATTAATATTATATATATTTGGATATTTTAATCCTGTCCTAATTTTAAGGATGTTCTACATGTATTAGTGTACATATAAATTGAGAAAAATAAACTTACATTTATTTCCTTAATAGACAGACACACGACAACCTTAGAATACACGTGACAAAACACTTACTGAGGGAGAAAATGTCCAGAGATGAAACAAAGCACCGGAATATTGTCTTTCAAATGCAGTCCTGTTACAAGGGGCGCAGCCCAATATATCCTGGAATAGAGCAAAGTTCGTTCTGGTCCATTGGGGTTCGTTAGATAACCCCCAGCACTAACGAAATCCTGAAGCAGAGTTCTGTCCTTGGTTCCGATTAAATTAACTCGTTGCGTTCTGGAATCGTTACTGCTGCTCTTATCCGCTCTTAGAAGCGAGGTGGAAATTCAATCACATGGTAAAAGACAACGGGGATAGCTCGGGGGGCATGTGTATAGGGTCTCAGATCATATCTCCAACATTCCCGCCCAATCCCCTTCGTGGGAATTTCCCACTCGCCAATCCCCAACTTGCCCACAGTTTGCAGAGTGGGCACTACAGGGATTTCCGGTTGGTACAGTGCCTGTGCTAACCTGACACCTTGGCTGCTTGCCATATGTGTACTCCCCTTTTCCCTGGCGTTTTCCAGGCTAGGAGTTGGACTCCAGGTGGGAACTAGCCCAGATGACTACCAGGATCTCCTATTCAGCGAGCATCCTGGCTAATTCACACTTGTGGCTCTGGGGGCTTTCATCTGCAACACTTCCCTAGACCCATAGGCCCTGCCTCAGCAGGAGGTCTCTGAAGTCTGCAGAAGAAAGGGGCCCCAGATCATGGGTGTTAAAACATTTGGTCACTGGGTGCATTACAAAGGTAAGTAGGAAAAAATGTATCCTGCCTGTACTTTTAAAACTGCAGCCAGAAAGGCACTTTATTACAAATATGTGTTCTACTTCTACTAAAGTTATATTTTTAATATGTGTGTGCTTTGGGGGGTTACACTGAGGCTGCACACCAAAAATCAGGGTGCTTGCTCACTCTGTTCATGAGTTAGCAGTCTTAATGGAATGGCTCCTGTTATTCAGCACTGCAGGTAGAGACTAGCCTGCAAAAAGGGGACAACAATGCAAAGAAAGGAAAATGGTACATGGGAACAGCATATAAAATGAACCCCTTCACCCCCAATACGATTTAGGATTAATCAGCCGAGCATGCTGCTTTTATTAATGCGCTATTAATCCTATTATCGTCACTGATTAATTGGGGTGTTTCTTTGCCTTCCTCTGGGTGAATGTAACTATAACAATGTAGCTTTAATAATATTCAGTATGTTGCACAAGTAGAATTTTATAAAGGTTGAACTCAATGAACATATGTCTCTCATCCAAATCTACTCTGATGCATTGCAATGTTACATTAATACATTTTCTCACCATAGATGTATCTTCAGCACATGACTCGTCTGTGAACAAGAAGCAATGTAAGAAATGTCCAAAACATCATAAATTACATGAGGGGTTAATGGAAATATGTTTTAAGGACTTCAACATTGCATAAGTCTGTATGAGAATTGGAACAAGATTACCAGAAACTCGGCAGAGCATTCCTATACATCAACAGCCTTTTACTAAACTTACAGACACCACAAGACAAGGAGAGGGTTTAAAGAACAGAGACATGAACCCCTACAGTGGGACATACGGTAATGTTATTCCGCAAATAATCCCCACAGGGGCGAGACCCTATAGCTGCTCTGAATGTGGGAAAAGATTCAGTCATAAATCACTTCTTGTTACACACCAAAGAATCCACACAGGGGAGAGACCCTATAACTGCTCTGAATGTGGGAAATGCTTCAGTAAGAAATCGCATCTTGTTACACACCAAAAAATCCACTCAGGGGAGAGACCTTATAATTGCTCTGAATGTGGGAAATGCTTCAGTAAGAAATCGCATCTTGTTACACACCAAAAAATCCACACGGGAGAGACCTTATAACTGCTCTGAATGTGGGAAAAGCTTCAGTCGGAAATCAGTTTTTGTTACACACCACAGAAACCACACAGGTGTGAGACCCTATAACTGCTCTGAATGTGGGAAAAGCTTCAGTCGGAATTCAAATCTTGTTATGCACCAAAGAATCCATAAAGGGGAGGGTCCCTATAACTGCTCTGAATGTGGGAATAGCTTCAGTAAGAAATCAAATCTTGTTATACACCAAAGAATCCACACAGGGGAGAGACCCTATAACTGCTCTGAATGTGGGAAAAGCTTCACTAATAAATCAAATCTTGTTACACACCAAAAAATTCACACAGGGGTGAGACCCTACTGTATAACTGCTCTGAATGTGGGAATAGCTTCAGTAAGAAATCAGTTCTTGTTATACACCAAAGACTCCATACAGGGGTGAAGCCTTATAACTGCTCTGAATGTGGGAAAAGCTTCAGTCGGAAATCAGTTCTTGTTCAACACCAAAGAATCCACACAGAGGAGAGACCCTATAACTGCTCTGAATGTGGGAAAAGCTTCAGTAATAAATCAAATCTTGTTACACACCAAAAAATCCACACAGGGGAGAGACCCTATAATTGCTCTGAATGTGGGAAAAGCTTCAGTCAGAAATCACATCTTATCTCGGGAGATCTCGGACTTCTCTGCTGTGGATGCCGGCTCCGTTCTTGATCAAAATATCAGTCTCTCACTCCTACTCTGTACACCGAACAGTCGCGACTTTGGACTCCTTCCCCCATGCTTTCCCTACCCTCCCCCCCTCCTCCATTCCTTCCTTTCCTCCTCCTCCTCCCCCCCCTTCGTACATAGATACACATTGTCTACAGGTTAAAATGCATTCAATATGTGTTTATTATGGGTATATTTTAGTACAATTGATTTATTTGTGTAATTTTATGATGTATTTTATTTAATGTCTATCTGATATAGATTACACCTTATAGTTGTTAGCTTAGTCACATAGAGCTTTTTTTATTTGCCTCTTGTAATCGGTTATTTTAAAGTTTATGCTCAGTATTCATATGACGGTTTCTTAGGCTTGGTCCCCAGTGGCTACTGCAGCACTCACTATGGCGGGTGCTGTGGGGACAATAGCCGCCACTCAGTGGGGCCGTGCCCGCTGCAAGGGTGGCCGCCGCGCCCGCTGCAAGGGTGGCCGCCGCACGGCGAGTTTCTCAGGCTCATTAAAATACTGTTTAGACCTAGCGAAGGAGCGCTAGGACACGTCCTCCGGTGGTTCAGCCAATGAGGGCAAACCTGCCGGATGACGTCATGGCCGCGCCCCCGTCACACCCTCCCCTGTCTTTTCCTCTGCAGACCGGAGAATTCGGCTGCACACGCCACCAGCCTCGCAGGCGCGTTGGCAGCGCAGGCACTGGGGCCGGAGCCTTAAGCTCACTCTCAGCAATTATTGGCGACAGCTGATCTTTAAATTCTGTGCTGTCTTGTGTGGCAATACTGACTATTTAACCCCATCACTGCTGGATTGGCTGTGAGCCAATCCTCCCCTGAGAGAGTCACTCATGTGACCAAACATGAAGGAGCGAATCACGTGCTGAGAGGTGACTCTGTTCCTGAAACAAGCCGTGGTGTATCGGTGACGCCGGTGAGGTGAGCACTACATCGTTGGCAACGGAGAGACTAAGGAGCCCTGCTGTGGACCGCAACCATCTCGGGTGAGTACACCCTAAGGCAAAGACAACTGGTAATCAGCGTCTGTGTAGTACCTTCAGATCCGCTCCCCAGCTGATGAGTCTGATTACAGCTTTCTCTCCACTGAATGTTTCTTTTACCCATTATGTGAGTGCAAGTCCTGGTGATTACTCTCCTGTTTAATACATTTTACATACAGTATTATGCTATGGAGCTGGCGTTTCTTTCTTCTTGATAGAGATATTTTGCAAAAGATTGACCTAGGCACAGAAAAAAGAGAGGGGGAGGGGAAAAACACAGAGTAGTGTGTTTAATAAAGTGTCACGTGTGGATGGTAAGAGATACACTCACAATTGGATGGATAAATATGGGCCTGTATCCAAATACAATGGATCTGGAACGATGTCCTCTTTGTTTGATTTTCTGGGACTGGTTTTCTCCTCAGCGCGTGTCTTTTGTTGCAGGATTCACTCCATCTCGAATGGGCTGGTTCTCAATTTCAAATTGACGCCATATAGGAACAGAGATATAGGAAGACAAAATATAGTGTAACACAGTTTATTAAAACATGTAAAACCCTATAAACATATAGGTTATTCCCTCACACTTTGTAAGTAATAAAAAGGCAGTTGGAGAGTATTTAATCACGCAGAGTCTCTCACACTCAGCTCATGTCCCGATCAGCTCGTGTCCGTTCTATACCAGGTTATAGCCGGGTTTAGAGATCCGCTGGAGGTTCAGAATCGCAGTTCCGTGTACCGGCGTCTGTTCTCCCTGAAAGCCGAACACTTCCGCATCACGTGTCTTTCTCCGAGTATCGCGAGATCTCGCCTGCACAGTGATCCGCTTCCAGGCCGTTCGCGGTCTCGATCGGGGCTCTCTTTCCTCCCCGGTCTTCCTGCTGCGTTACCGCCAGTCACCAATCACCCAACGTTTCACTGGTGAGGCTTCTTCAGGGGTTAATGCGGGCATATCTGTCCCTACCTTCTTTATAGGCTCCTCCCTGTTCCTATTGGTTCCCATAAGCGCAATACAATTGATTGAGAAACATCCTAACGTGTAATACTGTGCACTGAAATGTAATTGGTTCCTAACAATAATCAGTATACATTCAGGAGAAGGATTTACTGTTATATCATAACATAACCACCATCTGATTCCTCGTCCCATACATATACATCAATACAAACTCCGCTGGGTGTATACTATTACTTTGCAGCCATGTTAATAAAGGGCAGACACGTTGATACATATTTAACATGGTATCACTACTTAGAATAAAGTTGGTTTAATTCACAAACGAAGAGTGGCAGCTTATTGGAAATTACACCCTTAAAAGTAAGTATGAATATGTAACCCACATTCCCCCCCCCCCCCCAATCGCAGATAGGGTGTATGTGAGGGGATCTACAGTATATGCATTACCCAGCGTGGGGCTTTACCTGTTAGGCACACAGGAGGCCTAAGCCTCCGCCACGGAGAGCCTGGGGCGCGTCTGACACAATATGAATAACCTCGTACTTGGTGCAGCGCGATGGCTCCCGCCAGAGGGGGTGTGGTTCCTCGCAGGACAATATATATATATATATATATATATATATTACACTGATAATGATCACGCTGCGCTGTATAATGATGCAGAGTATCTGCACACTGATAATGATCACGCCGCGCTGTATAATGGTGCGGAGTATCTATACACTGATAATGATCACGCCGCGCTGTATAATGATGCTGAGTATCTATACACTGATAATGATCATGCTGCGCTGTATAATGATGCAGAGTATTTATATACTGATAATGATCACGCCGCGCTGTATAATGATGCAGAGTATCTATATACTGATAATGATCACGCTGCGTTGTATAATGATGCTGAGTATCTACTGTATACAGGGACACAGAACATGCCGCGCTGTATGATGATACTGAGTATCTATATACTGATGAACACGCCGCACTGTATAAGGCTGCGCTTACAGTGCAGGCGACACTGACTGCGACGCGACCGGTGATGTCACCCGCCGGCGTCGCAAAAGTTGCCATTCAGCTACTGCAAGGGGCGGCGACGTCCTGTGGCTGGCCTGTGATTGGCTTATTGCCGTCACGTGGTGCGGCTGTCCTGTGATTGGCTTATTGCCGTCACATGGTGCGGCTGTCCTGTGATTGGCTTATTGCCGTCACGTGGTGCGGCTGTCCTGTGATTGGCTTATTGCCGTCACGTGGTGCGGCTGTCGCGGTAACAATCAAATGCCACTGATTTCAGCGATTTTGGTCGCGGTGTCGCGCCGGATCCCATTTGTTTTGGCGCGGCGTCGCCGGGACTATAAGCGCGGCCTAATGATGTCGATTGTCTCTGTACACTGATTTTGAAACGCTGTACTGTATAATGGTGCCGAGTATCTATAGTCTGATAATGAAAAATGTTTTTCGGCGGCAACGCAAGATCTGTGTCACACTTTCCTGGTTGTGATCATTGGTTTCCAGTGTTCCCAGCAGTCTGAGCTGCGAGCTGTAACAATAGGCAACGTTACCTTAGTACAGGAGGGCCCCGGGGCAGGTGACGGGTTAGTTCTAAGGGCCCGCCGCAAAGAGAAAACCGCCGGAGAGCGGAACCAGCGATTTTCGGCTTGTGCGCATGCGCATACCGGCAATTTCCCCGTTCTGCGCATGCGCACCCTCAGCAACCACCCGTTCTGCGCACGCGCACCCTCGGTCTTCCCCGTTCTGCGCACGCGCACCCTCGGTCTTCCCCGTTCTGCGCACGCGCACCCTCGGTCTTCCCCGTTCTGCACATGCGCAGACATGGCGGCCACCTTCTCGGTACTACCGTACCGGCAGATCGCCGAGAAGCGGAACCTTGCTGTAATGAAAGAATACATTGTAGCTGCTGAGTTGCACCGAGTGAAGGATAGATTGAAACTGAAAGGCGGCCATTTAGTGAGCCCAGGGAAGCGCGATCTTTGCCGATCGATCACGGGAGAAGCAATCGATCGGCAGCTCAGGTAATTAGTTTTCCTTACAGGTAATGAAAGGCGGCGTATACTAACACTAACGATATACTCCGGTAACCCCGGTGATGCCGCGCAGGGTCTCACCACACGGAGGAGCCGCTCTCCCCGGTGATGCCGCGCGGGGTCTCACCACACGGAGGAGCCGCTCTCCCCCAGAAGGGCCGTGTCTGACATAACAGAGGTAAAAGTGCAATCACTCTGCATTATTCACACGCGTGTGCATGTTCCTGCGTACAGCCCATGGGCTCACTGTGCTATACGCCAGGGGTGCGCAAGCTGGGGGGCGGTCGCAGAGGCCCCGCGCTCTCCCCCAGCACAGGTGGCATGGATCCCTGCTTCAGCACAGGTAGCATGAATCCCTGCTTCAGCACAGGTGGCTCAATCAGTCCCTGGTTCAGCACAGGTGGCAATCAGCCCCCACCCAGCGGCTCCGCCCCGCCCAGCGCCTCCACTCGCACCCAGCGGCTCCGCTCGCACCCAGCGGCTCCGCTCGCACCCAGCGCCTCCGCTCGCACCCAGCGCCTCCGCTCCCGACCAGCACAGTATCAGGTGTATAGTATCAGCCACGGAGCTACTCATGCTTCGTTAAGCGGGTGTGTCTTAAGGTGGTTCTTAAATTTGGTTAGAGAGGGTGCTAGTCGGGTACTGAGGGGAAGGGCATTCCAGAGGTGTGGGGCAGTCAGTGAGAGAGGGTTAAGGCGGGAGAGGGCTTTAGATACAAAGGGGGTAGAAAGAAGATATCCTTGAGAAGAACGCAAGAGTCTGGATGGTGCATAACGAGAAATTAGGGATGAGATGTAAGGAGGGGCAGAAGAGTGTAAAGCTTTAAAAGTGAGGAGAAGAATGGAGTGTGAGATGCCGGATTTGATCGGAAGCCAGGAGAGGGATTTCAGGAGGGGAGACGCTGAGACAGATCTAGGAAAGAGTAGAGCGATTCTGGTAGCAGCGTTTAAAAAAGGCACCGGAGTTTGAATGAAATGCTATGTGGTACCAGGAGCGCTCCACTTGTGATGGTCTTTTCCGCAGATCAGGTGAGTCCATTGACTTTATCAGTATCTCTTCTGCCAGAAGGCCACGAAAGAAGGCCACGGAGAGGCCGGACGTTACATTTTGATGTCTTCCTCCGAGGATTCCGACGCCCTTCCTGTTCCCTCCTCGGCCAGACAGGGGGGGGGTCCAAGTCCAGAGGCTGTTCAGCCTAAAGGCTTACTAACCCAACACATTATTTTCCCGATGGTGAGACGACTACCGACCAGCACACACGTCTCTCTCAGCAGAAAGGTAGGTGACTGATAACCCAACACCAAACCAAACCATGGTGCGGGTGCTCCAGTGCGCTGTGCAATGCAGTGCAGACGTGCTCCAACAAACAACACAAAAAATGCGCAGGCGTGCACCCCTCAAGTTGTGGGGTTGAGGTATATCACGTTGCATCCCCCATGCTGTAATAGGCACGGCACACAGGGGATAGGTACGGTACCTGCTAAAGCGCTGCCCCTGGAGGGTACAGGACAGTGATACCCCGGAGGACGCCTGGCCTGTGTGGCTCTGCATGTGGACTTGTAACCTGCCATTCCAGTGACAGCACATTCCACTCTGCCAGCACTGCCAGATCCCTCGCCTGCACATGGCTGCTGCGTGAATCACTTCAAGTGCGACAATGAGGCCTCCAGGCCACCCAGCGACCTGTGCCCGAGTGAATGATCACAAATCTGGGCCGGGCTGTTGTGATCGGATCACAGCAAGAGAACAGAAGACCCATTCATGCTTCTAAAGCAGGAGTGGCTGAATCCAGTCCGCAAGGTCTTCAGGATATCCCTGCTTCAGCACAGGTGGCCCAGTCGTTGTGACTGTGAATGAAGTGGCCAACTCCAGTCCTCAAGCGCCACCAACTGGCCAGGTCTTCGGGATGTCCCTGCTCCAGCACAGGTGGCTCGGTCATTGACTGCAGCCACTGATTGAGAGACCTGTGCTGAAGCAGGGATATGTTGAAGGCCTAACCTGTTTGGTGGCCCTCCTTGAGGACTGGAGTTGGCCCACCCCCTTGTTCTAAAGGTTGGATACCAATGTGCGTGCGGATTCTGGGCTCGGAGAGCGAGAAGCAGGGAAAGCAGACACACAAACCCGCTCGGCACCTGCGCCTCGGGGCGGGGGAGGCGACTGCTGGTCAAACAGTGACAGGGAGTTTATTTAGAGCGTTGGCTGAGTCGGCGTGCTCCCCCTGCCCTGGCAGCGGAGACAGGAACAGGCACCTCAACATAACAGCGCCCAGAATAGCCAGACCTCGGACATGAGTATATAATAGTAGCAAGTACTGACTACAAGGGACAGATTCGAAAACTACAAGAACATGCACTTACACTCAGAAACACGCACACACACTATATACACCAACACTGAAACAATATATACACACGCACACACACAAACACGCACACACACACTATATACACCAACACTGAAACAATATATACACACACACATACCGTATATACACTTACTGTACTCTGATAACTCTATGTACAGACGCGCGCGTATGCACTAATCATGCACTGGCTGCGTTAACTCTTCCAGCCAGGGCATTATTGGCCAGTAATGCCCTGTTCTTCTGAGATTATTACTTAATTATGTGTTATAGTGGTAAATTCTAAGAGGCTCTATGTCATGATGGGGGGCTATGGCAGGCCTGAATAAAGGGGTCACCCCTCCGCTGGCAGCCCCTACAATCATGCGTGGGACACAAGGGGTTAATGTGTGTTGGGTAATAACTTGCATTCCCCTGTCACATCTGTTTTGTCCCCAGAATAAGGCTGCAACACCCCGCAGCTCTGTATTATATTCCTGTATGTGTATAAATCATGTCGGGAGGGAAAGGGTTAACCATATTGTGTGTGTATAATCGTGTGTTCCCTTCCCTCCCATTGTCGGCCCCGGTTTGCAGGGTCAGAACTGCAGTTAACCCATATCTCTGTGTGTGAACAAGCTATCCAGCTCATTTTTGCAGAGGTGACAGTGCATATATAGCCACGGCTGCACACACATTTTGTAACCTATGAAGTTATAGTTTAGACCTTGTATATTTTTCTCCTATACGTTATAATGCAGGGCACAGCTCCCCAAATGGGACTTTGATATGCTAAGTATATGCAAGGAGGGAATAATTAAGGTCCTTTGTGAAGTCCTACATTTCCAGGCCCCCGTGGATAAGTAACAGCAGGGCTTACACCTTCTGCTGACCAAAGGGATGAATCCCTCTGCTTAATATGCAAGCCGGGTCTAGCAAAGAGGGGATAATCATTTCACTTGTAAAAGGTAACACCTTGGAACAAAGCTTTGCTGGTCCAATGTCACTTCAGCCAGACCTGCGGACTCCAGATATTTGGGGCCCTGTTTTCTAAGTGGGGCTATTCAAATGTCCACTGTGCATGACTGGAGCTTTCAGGGGAAGGGTAATCTATCTCTCCCACTTTACTTGGCCGTATCTGATTGAGGGGGAGATAATTCCTTGCCAATCGGATGAGGATAATGATAATGATAAAGCCCAGGACACCTATCTTTAAAGGTGCCTGCAAGCCTTATCCCTGTGCTTCGTGTTGATTTCGTGGTTCCTGTGTGACTGAATGAACTGCTACTCCTGGACATCACAGTATTTCATTCCCCATTACCCAGTAAGTGTTTTTGTCAATTGTTAGTTGTTTAACTGTGTCTGTCTGTCTAAAGACGAAATAAACCTGCAAGTTTATTTTACCAAAAGTCTTGTTCAATCTAAACCCAGAGTGTTTGAGGTATAAGTTGCTGCTGCTCTTATCCGCTCTTAGAAGCGAGGTGGAAATTCAATCACATGGTAAAACACAACGGGGATAGCTCGGGGTGCATGTGTATAGGGTCTCAGATCATATCTCCAACATACCTGCCCAATCCCCTTCGTGGGAATTTCCCACTCACCAATCTCCAACTTGCCCACAATTTGCAGAGTGGGCACTACAGGGATTTTCGGTTGGCACAGCGCCTGTGCTAACCTGACACCTTGGCTGCTTACCATATGTGTACTCTCCTTTTCCCTGGCGTTTTCCAGGCTAGGAGTTGGACTCCAGGTGGGAACTAGCCCAGATGACTAACAGGATCTCCTATTCAGCGAGCATCCCGGCTAATTCACACTTTGTGGCTCTGGGGGCTTTCATCTGCAACACTTCCCTAGTCCCATAGGCCCTGCCTCAGCAGGAGGTCTCTGAAGTCTGCAGAAGAAAGGGGCCCCAGATCATGGGTGTTAAAACATTTGGTCACTGGATGCATTACAAAGGCAAGTAGGAAAAAATGTATCCTGCCTGTACTTTTAAAACTGCAGCCAGAAAGGCACTTTATTACAAATATGTGTTCTACTACTACTAATGTTATATTTTTAATATGTGTGTGCTTTGGGGGGTTACACTGAGGCTGCACACCAAAAATCATGGTGCTGACTCACTCTGTTCCTGAGTTAGTCTTAATGGAACGGCTCCTGTTATTCAGCACTGCAGGTAGAGACTAGCCTGCAAAAAGGGGTCAACAATGCAAAGAAGGGAAATGGTACATGGGAACAGCATATAAAATGAACCCCTTCACCCCCAATACGGTTTAGGATTAACCAGCCGAGCATGCTGCCTTTATTAATGCGCTGATTAATCTTACTATCGTCACTGATTAATTGGGGTGTTTCTTTGCCTTCCTCTGGGTGAATGTAACTATAACAATGTAGCTCTAATTATATTCAGTATGTTGCACAAGTAGAATTTTATAAAGGTTCAACTCAATGAACATATGTCTCTCATCCAAATCTACTCTTACGCATTGCAATGTTACATTAATACATTTTCTCACCATAGATGTATCTTCAGCACATGACTCGTCTGTGAGCAAGAAGCAATGTAAGAAATGTCCCAAACATAAATTACACGAGGGGTTAATGGAAATATGTTTTAAGGACTTCCACATTGCATAAGTCTGTATGAGATTGGAACAAGATTACCAGAAACTCGGCAGAGTATTCCTATACATCAACAGCCTTTTACTAAACTTACAGACACCGCAAGACAAGGAGAGGGTTTAAAGAACAGAGACATGAAAACCTACAGTGAGACATACGGTAATGTTATACCGCAAATAATCCCCACAGGGAAGAAATCCTATAACTGCTCTGAATGTGGGAAAAACTGCAATAAGAAATCAGAACTGGTTATACACCAAAGAATCCACACAGGGGAGAGACCCTATAACTGCTCTGAATGTGGGAAAAGCTTCAGTCGGAAATCAGATCTTGTTATACACCAAAGAATCCATACAGGGGTGAAGCCTTATAACTGCTCTGAATGTGGGAAAAGCTTCAGTCGGAAATCAGATCTTGTTATACACCAAAGAATCCATATAGGGGAGAGTCCCTATAACTGCTCTGAATGTGGGAAAATCTTCAGTAAGAAATCAAATCTTGTTACACACCACAGAATCCACACAGGGGTGAGACCCTATAACTGCTCTGAATGTGGGAAAAGCTTCAGTCGGAAATCAGTTCTTGTTATACACCAAATAATCCACACAGGGGTGAGGCCCTATAACTGCTCTGAATGTGGGAAAAGCTTCAGTCGGAAATCAGATCTTGTTAAACACCAAACAATCCACACACGGATGATACCCTGTAACTGCTCTGAATGTGGGAAAAGCTTCAGTCAGAAATCGCATCTTATCTCGCGAGATCTCGGACTTCTCTGCGGTGGATGCCGGCTCTGTTCTTGATCAAAATATCAGTCTCTCACTCCTACTCTGTACACCGAACAATCGCGACTTTGGACTCCTTCCCCCATGCTTTCCCTACCCCCCTTCCCCCATGCTTTCCTTACCCCCCTCCTCCATTCCTTCCTTTCCTCCTGCATCGTACATAGATGCACATTCTCTACTGGTTAAAATGCATTCAATGTGTTTATTATAGGGTATATTTTAGTACAATTTATTTATTTGTGTAATTTTATGATGTATTTTATTTAATGTCTATCTGATATAGATTCCAAAACATACTGGACACCTAACAAGCTCCTATTGGACCCCCAAAATAACCACAACATATGTATAAGCATATGAGTGTCACAGAGGAGTGCTACTGAGCATGCCAATATATATTTAAAACCAGAGACAGAACATAAAACACAGACAGAGCTCAGTGCACATCCAGTGAAACCCATACACGGTACAGTGCCTAAATATATATGTATAAATATCTATTAAGTAAAATGGTCTTTTAATTTGACATTTTTGGCCAAAATTGTTGTAAGCCCCTGAGCCACTCCACGGCAGACCACATTTCAGGGGTCCCTAACACTAATATAAATTCTTAATAACCCGTGTAATAACAGGAAGAATGATTTATAATAAATCTGTCAATATTAGTTGCCGTGCTGTTGGCTCAGGGGCTTACAACAATTTTGGCCAAAAATGTCAAACTAAAAGACCATTTTACTTAATAGATATTTATACATATATATTTAGGCACTGTACCGTGTATGAGTTTCACTGGACGTGCACTGAGCTCTGTCTGTGTTATGTTCTGTCTCTGGTTTTAAACTGATATAGATTCCACCTTATAGTTGTTAGCTTAGTCACACAGAGCTTTTTTTATTTGCCTCTTGTAATCGGTTATTTTAAGGTATATGCTCAGCATTCATATGACGGTTTCTTAGGCTTTGTCCCCACTGGCCACTGCAGCGCTCGCTATGGCGGGCGCTGTGGGGACAATAGCTGCCCCTCAATGGGGCTGGCGCTTCTTTCTTCTTGATAGATGGAGATATTTTGCAAAAGATTGACCTACAGTAGGCACAGAAAAAAGAGAGAGAGGGGAAAAAACACAGAGTAGTGTGTCTAATAAAGTGTCACGTGTGGATGGTAAGAGATACACTCGCAATTGGATGGATAAATGTGGGCCTGTATCCAAATACAATGGATCTGGAACGATGTCCTGTTTGTTTGATTTTCTGGGACTGGTTTTCTCCTCAGCTCGTGTCTTTTGTTGCAGGATTCACTCCATCTCGAATGGGCTGGTTCTCAATTTCAAATTGACGCCATATAGGAACAGAGATATAGGAAGACAAAATATAGTGTGACACAGTTTATTAAAACATGTAAAACCCTATAAACATATAGGTTATTCCCTCACACTTGGTAAGTATTAAAAAGGCAGTAGGGGAGTTTTTAATCAGGCAGAGTCTCTCACACTCAGCTCGTGTCCCGATCAGCCCGTGTCCGTTCTATACCCGGTTATAGCCGGGTTTAGAGATCCGCTGGAGGCTCAGACTCGCAGTTCCGTGTACCGGCGTCTGTTCTCCCTGACAGCCGAACACTTCCGCGTCATGTGTCTTTCTCCCTGTATCGCGAGATCTCGCCTGCACAGTGATCCGCTTCCAGGCCGTTTGCGGTCTCGATCGGGGCTCTCTTTCCTCCTCGGTCTTCCTGCTGCGTTACCGCCAGTCGCCAATCACCCAATGTTTCACTGGTGAAGCTTCTTCAGGGGTTAATGCTGGCATATCTGTCCCTACCTTCTTTATAGGCTCCTCCCTGTTCCTTGTGGTTCCCATAACGCAACACAATTGATTGAGAAACATCCTAACTTGTAATACTGTGCACTGAAATGTAATTGGTACTCCTAACAATAATCAGTATACATTCAGGAGAAGGATTTACTGTTATGTCATAACATAACCACCATCTGATTCCTCGTCCCATACATATACATCCATACAAACTCCGCTGGGTGTATACTATTACTTTGCAGCCATGTTAATAAAGGGCAGACACGTTGATACATATTTAACATGGTATCACTACTTAGTTTGTGAATTAAACCAACTTTATTCTAAGAGTGGCAGCTTATTGGAAATTACACCCTTAAAAGAAAGGATGAATATATTCAGTAGAGATTGTTACGACTCCTCATTAGGAATAAGTATCACTTATATATGCATAGAAAGACATATCTAATTAGAGACAAAGAATGATTATCTTAAATCGCATATACTCTGAATTTAATACAGTAACGAACCTGAGAAAGATATATAGTCCATCTATGTCTAATTAATAAAGACAGGAATATCTTAAATCACACAACACGTCACTCATAATTTGAATGTAAAGGAGAGAACTTAAATCAACAAATATTGATCAACTACATTTGGTGAAAAAAGACTTCTTAAATAATCAGACACACATATTCCCTCAAATAGTGTATATAGAGGGGAAAGAGAGATTCACTGAAACCTTACATCGCACAGTTGCATCACAGAATCCATCATTTGTACTTAGTAGAGAAGAGAGGTCATAAGTGGACATTTAGCCCATCTGTGTCTAATTATTAAAGACACAGATTGGGTTATCTTATTTTGCACAATTCTTTACTTAAAATCTAATACCCAGAGTAATACATATAGCAGTGGGAATATACTGAAATCCTAAATCGCACAGTATAACACAGAATCCATAGCATAAACTTAATGCAAAGAGCAGTGTTAAATAGCGATATAACCCATCTATGTCTGAATGTGCAAGACACAGATATGGTTATCTATAATCACACCAGTTATATCTTATAATCTATATAGAATTGTGCAGATACACAAAGTATGTTACATAGTATACAAACTCAATGTAGAAGAGAGATATTACATCAGTGGATAAATGGACAAGTGTTATTACACACACATAATACCTCTATATGGCAAAGGGGAACGGATGAATTTAAGGCACATAGACTAACACACAGTCGCACTGATAACATTCCAATTACATTAGAGATTTATTATGTCTCACCCAAAAATCGTAGCAAAATTATGCACTTAGTTACTAGGCAATAACGAGAAGCACTTTTTAAATAGTCGTTTACTATATCCAGCAACATGCCTGATTATATTCCAATTAGCTATACTCAGTGACTGGCGCATAGCAATATAGAGTAGTATGTTGTGTGAATTAAAGGCAAAGGAGCATGACAGCCCCACATTACACAGATATAAATGCAGATTACGTAACCGCACACATATACTGATAACACTGTGAATATTCAGTATGTAATGTGATAGATGCTGATAAACACAAGGACAGGATGGCAGGAATTAGTACTTAAACATTTATTAGCAGTGTTGCGATCCTATGCACCACATAATAATAATATTAATAACAGACAGAATCCAAGCGCTTGAGAAAAGCGTAAATAAAAAACACAGTCTGAGGTTATTTTGAAACAGAATAACACGTGAATTTATTCAAGTCAAGTGCACAACGGAGACAGCTTCAAAACAAAAGCTCTCTAAACAATAAACATGGTGTGCCATATATTTATACCCTAAATCCTAAAGCTCCACCCCTTTATGGGGGGGCTTGCACGTCACTAAATATTACCTCATGTTGTAATACATAACAATACTGGATAACTGTCTGTCAGCTAAAACTCATTATGGGGTTAAATGTGATGTCAGTTCTGCCACTTGGCACACTGTGTGAGAAACAGTTTATCTTAGACTGCTAACGGGGCTTTCTCATAATATCTAGCCTGTTTACACTTTTAATTTGAAGCTGGTTGGATGAGGAAGGGTCAATAAATTCAGCTAAGAGCGAAAACATTCCATTCTCTGCTTCACACATTTGTTTATACAGATGTAACGGTATTTCTGAACCGGCCTGACCCACCCAATCTCACATTGGCCCCTGTGGTCTAACCAGCCCCCATTACAGTGTGGTAGTGTCTGGTGGTGCACCTGTTGGCAACAGGACTCCTGAGTCTCCCGCATGATGGTGTATGGGGAGGACCCGTCCAGACAGGCAGCTGAGGTAGTGTGCTGAGTCTCACCTAGTTCCAGTGCAGCGCCTCCACCTCATCAGGGTCCCTGCGTCCGCATGGGGATGATCCTGTTGAGGAACTCCTCCGTGGTGCTCCTCTCTGTACATTCACTCCACACATGTACACGAGAGGGTTTGTGAATGAGAACATCTTTATTGGGTGATGTGGTCTAGCTGCCCCTCGCAGTATATCCTTAGCCACTCATCCTGTAGTCAGTGCCTCCCTTTAAAAGGTGTATCTTCTCCTTAATTAGGGATTCCCTATCCCCGCAGGGATCACGCCCTGTGCCAGGTCCCTGGACACAGTCTCCTCTATCGTTACTACAACATAACTTTCAGTCTCTTAGGCTAGTACTTGAACTTGGATGCAGATCTCTGACAGAACTCCTGCAGAACTGAACGTAGATCTGTGCAGAACTGACTCTTGGCTCAGTGCTGTGCCTTATGTATACTCTGGAAGCTGACACACCTCTGACATCACTAACCATGGAGTCAGAGCATGTGACTATTCCCATCCATACACAGGGCACTCCACCAGGGTGTGAGGGCAAACCTCCATAATTACTGCTGGCATGCCCACAACTTACCAGGCCTTACTGTCAGCAGGAGAGATGACTGTAGCCATTTTACATGTCCGCTACAACATAAATAGGAATACACAACATTTCAATGCAGAGAGCCCAGAGACTTGAAATGAGGAATGGATCCAATCAGTGTTGGAGCCAGGATGAGGGGAGGAGGGGGGGAGGGGTATCTTTGGGCATATCTAGGGGGGGCGTGGGGGGAAGGAGGAGGAGGAGAGGGAGGGGGCACATTGTATTTACAAGTTGATTTGGTGGCTAGACATTTCTAAAAGGCGTCCTTGGGTAGGGCCCTTTCCTGTACCCGCATAGTATTCAGACATTGTGATTAGCTCTTGTTCAGACATTATTGGTTCATACATTAATACATAGCGGTAGGGAGTGGTTGTGCATAGTTCAGTTCGGTCCTGGGGGGGGAGTCTCATTGGGGTATA
>WSYH01011109.1:0-21609 GCA_036426205.1 Ascaphus truei
CGCTTCCACGCCATGTAATGTCGTCCAGATACGTGTAAAGACCTTAAAAATATTGTATTTAAACATTTTGCAAACAATGAGTATATCACCTGTACCTCTGTACCATAATGTACATGTCCTTAAATGACTGATTTAGGGCTGTTACAGGGGCTGGGTAAGTGTAGACCACAGCAGGGGTCTGATTTAACTATTATATTGTTATTTTACAGGGTTTATGTTCTCTCCTGTCTTCTCTTTGTGGTGGCCCTTTGAGGACTGGAGTTGGCCCACCCTGAGTTAATAAGTACGGTTTATTTATTATAACAACATGGATACTCGCGCCCTTATCCAGGGCGCATACATCGTTGGTAAACTTTCTTGCTGGTGGGCAGGGGAGGGAACATTGTGGTCGGGATGTGGGTTAGGTGCATTAACAGGCTTGGCTGGATGGGCAGGGGAGGAACATTGTGGTCGGGCGGGGTTAGTGCCTTAACAGCCTTGAGGTGGGAAGGGGAGGGAACATTGTGGTCGGGCGGTTGGGTTAGGTGCATAAAAGCTTGGCTTGGTGGACGGGGGGAGGCGAACATTGTGGTCGGGCGGTGCGGTTAGGTGCATTAACAGCTTGGATGAGGGACGGGGGTTGGGGTCAGGTATTCTGGATGTAGTTGGTCGGGTCGGCATGGGGATGGGTCGACAGTGGGGGAAAATGGGGGCGATTGGAATCTGTGACTGTGGGTGATTTGGGGGTTGTGGAGACAATTTAGGAAGGGGGTGAGGGTCGGGGAGGAGATATGGGGTTGGGGAGGGGTGGGGTGAGGGAGGAGGGAGGGTTTAACGGGGGGGAGATCATGGAATGTGAGAGAAGAGATGAGTTTGAGTTGACCTTCTGAAGATAGTTAGGGAGGGGGGAGGATGGATGTGGGGTGGGGAGATTGTTCCAGTGGAGAGGGGCGAAAAGGGCAAATATCGAATCGAAGAGGAGACACATATAAAACACAAAAACATAATGGCATATATTAGCACAACAATTCATCATTCAGTTTGGCGTTTTACCGAACAAATGAAGTACCCATGGTTAGTATTTAGTACTCGTGTTGGGCTTTAGTATAAAATAAAACCGCAAGTGCCTAGTGTACCTCAAGTAGGCGGTAAATGTTTTAATGCAGGAATGAAAAAAGCAGCGAGATATTAGTAACTATATACAGGCATACCCCGGTTTAAGGACACTCACTTTAAGTACATCGCGAGAGTAAATCCGCTCAATAGGGCAAAGGCCAGCTCAGCATGCGCCTGTCAGCACGTCCTGAACAGCAATACCGGCTCCTCCGACCGAAGCTGTGCGCAAGCCGGGAGGACTATTAGAGCCTGTTACACATGCGTATTTACATCAGTTATGCACGTATATGAGGGCTGCAGTACAGTACATGCATCGATATAAGTGGGGGATGGAAAAAGGCCAATGCGTCATTAAGACATTTTCGCTTTACACTACGATGCTCCGGTCCACATTGCGTAGTAGCGGGGTATGCCTGTGTACATACATGCCCGGTCCCTTGAGTAAGTTTAATGGGGGATGCCTGTAGTTACCAATACAGCTCCGGTCCATTGCGTACGTTAATGCGGGGTTGCCTGTATATAACAAGTAACATGTACCTTGCCATTTAGGAAGCGTGGCCCCTGGGTACTCTGCTCAATCCCCGCGCATGGAGCTGTTAGACAGCAGTGTCAGTACGGCACGGGCGGCACGCCATGACGGGGGAGATTAAATGGAATTGATCTGGATTAGAAACACTTGAATTGACAATAATATAGCGTGCCACTCCGAGTGATAATTGACTTATGGCATGACAAGAAGGATGGGGTGTCCCTCTGTGGATGTACTGTGCCCTGTAAATAAACTCCAGAATCTGCTGTGCAATGAGTTTATTTAGCCAGCCGCAGGCCTCCGACCTGCCAGCAAAGCCCAGCCTCCGTAATGTCCAGCAAAGCCCAGCACTCCGACTGTGCAGCAAACCCATCTTCCACGGTGAAAGACAAAGAATGATGAGACTGACAATGCAGCTGTAATTAAATTGTGTTAATACACATATTTTTACAGTTGTTGTGTATGCACAAAGTGATGCCAGGCAAACATTTATATCCAAGCGCAGATGTATAAATATTATAAGGGACCAAAGCACAGCCCGTGAGCCTAAAGTTGGTGCGGAGGGTGAGGTGCGAGGAGGATGAGTGGGGGACGGGGTCGTGTGTTGAGGTGGTGCGTTGCTAAGGAGGTTGGTGCGTGTAGGGAGGTGGTGAGGGTAGGGAGGTGGTGCGGTAGGTGAGGAAAGGGGGGAGGGGGAGGTGAGGAGGGTGCGGTAGGGAGGAGGGACATAGGGAGGAGGGGGAGTGTAGGGAGGAGGGTGGAGTGTGATAGGGAGGTAGGGGCGTGTTTGTAGGGAGGTGTGGTGCGTGTAGGAGGTGGGTGAGTTGTAGGGAAGGTGGGACGAGTGTAGGGAAGTTGGGTGCGTGATGTAGGGAGGTGGGTGCGTTGTTGTAGGGAGGAGGGTGAGTGTAGGGAGGTGGGTGCGTGTAGGGAGGTGGGTGCACGTGTAGCCGAGGTGGGTGAGTGTAGGAGGGGGTGCGTTTTTGTAGGGAGCGTGGGTGCGTGTATGTAGGGAGGGTGGGGCGTGTAGGGGAGGCGGGTGCGTTTAGGGAGGTGGGTGCGGTAGGGAGGTGGGTGCGTGGAGGCAGGTGGGGTGCGTGTAGGGAGGTGGCTGCGTGTAGGGAGGAGGGCGGTGCGTTGTAGGGAGGTGGGTTGGTGTAGGGCAGGTGGGGCGTGTAGGGAGGTGGGTGCGAGGTAGGGAGGAGGGTGCATGGTAGGGAGGTGGGTGGCGTGTGGGACTAGGTGGGTGAGGTAGAAGGTGGGGAGGGTAGGAAGGGGGCGTGTAAGGGAGGAGGGGTGAGGTAGCGGAGGAGGGGTGCAGGGTAGAGTGGTAGGGAGGTGGGGGCGTCGTAGGCAGGGGGGTGAGAGTGTAGGGAGGTGTGTGAGTGTAGGCGAGGTCGGGTGCGTGTAGGGAGGTGGGTGCGAGAAGATGGTCCGGCGGGAGGGTGGAGTGGGGTGGGAGGGCGTGTGCGCGCGTGGAGCGTGTGGGGAGGCGGGATGAGGGGAGGTGGGATTTGGGGAGACGGGAGATGGTGCTGCGTTTCTATGCAGAATGGCTCGCAGGTCTAATTTAGAGAAGGGTGACATTTTTGCCAAAATTCGTATACGCCCGCCAAATTTGCCAGTTTCCTTCAGCTGCGGAAATTTCCGGGGATCGGCTCACAGGTACAGTGGTGCTTTGGGGCCGTTGGCACTGGACAGCAGCTGCGGATTTTCCGTGGATCGGTCTCACAGTACAGATTGTGCTTGGACCGTGGCACGATCCACTATCAGGGTGCGGGCCAGTGACGTTCACAGAGCTTGGTTCGCCTCATTGGGCGAACCGCTCACGTGACCGGCACTCGCGTCCGGCAAGCGGGGGAAAAGTAACATTTCCTAAGACTGCGCTTCCGCAACGCGCGGAAGCGTAGGCGAGCCCCTACTAAAGGCCGATCTCATTCGGCGGAAGGGGCTCAGTGCCGAGCGGCAGCGCGCCATCCGCCCGCAAGCACTAGAATGGACGCGGCCTCGGCTTGTAATATACAGGTAGCTCTTATGACTATCCACGGATGGGATTTCGGTAGAATATCCACGATGGGATTTCGGTAGACTAGAAGGTAGAAATCCACGATGGGATTTCGGTAGATAGATATACACGGATGGGAATTTCGGTTTGGTAATAGAATATCCAACGGTTGGGATTTCGGTAATTGCCGGTCTCTGGTCACATGGAGGGCTTATTGTATTATAGTGATCCAGGAGTAGGATGCCAAGTACGTAAGGCACGGCCCAGGTCACTGTGTTGCATGCGAGTGTAGGAAGCGCGTGTAGGAGCGCCGTGTTACGGAGCAGCGTGTCGGCGCCTGGAGATGTCGGAGCTCTGCGTCGGGCGTTGTCCCCAGTTTCAGCTGCACGGTGATCCGTGGTCTAGAGGTCGCGATGGGGCGCTCTCTGGGCAAGAGCAAGGGGAGCAAGACAAGATCTAGGGTGATACCAAGCCACGGGGAGCTGGTGGGGGCGCAGCCATGATGTCACGCGGCGTTCGCACTCAATTGGCTGAACCGACGCGTGACGGGGCCAGCGCTAGCCCGCCTAGTTTTAAAAGACAAAAAATCTGTGTGTTTTGGCAAAGGGGGCACGCATCGGCTTTCGGCGGAGCACGCAGGCCGGTGACTGGGGCCGGCCCCATAGAGGGGGCTGGTACCTGGGCGCGACGCACACGCCGTGGTGAGCGAGCTTGCGAGCCCCAGTAGGGGACGGGCCTAAACACCCGCGTTACACAGCATCCGACGCTTATCTTGCCGGAATAATTAGTTATTTCACCTGCTGCCACCCAAGCAATCTATTCTCAGGCTCACGAGCCTTGGTACAGGCAACACATTATCTATGCCCTCGGTGACCAGCTTCCAGTCCTCCAGGGCCACCAAACAGATCAGTTGGTTGACTGTGCTACCTGTGCCTGAGCAGGGATATCCTGAAAACCGGCACTGGTGGTGGCACGCAGGAGTGGATTTGGAGCTTACCCGGCTCTGCATGAACAGGCAAAGTGTTAATGTAAAGAGATACAAATCAAATGCAAGCCTGGGGCCAGCTTTAAAGATGGCTGAGCACTGGTATTTCCCCTATGTGTTGTGCACGGACCTGCAGCTCAGAGCAGAAACCAAGCTCCTGACGGTATTAACCTAGGGCAAAGGAATGTCGGTGAAGGACCGGTTTAGATGGTGGCAAAAAAACGGTTAAGGGTAAGGTGGTATGAGTAGGGAGGGTAACGATGAGATTGCCTAGTGAATCCGGACGTCATCGCTCGTATTTAGTGAGCGCGCCGAGTGTACAGAACTACAGTCCAACATGGCATAATGAGTCCCTAAGGTGCCTGGCCAGCTTAGCACCACGTACTAAATGTAGGGCCCTATGTGGGACCAGGTGATGACGCTAGAGACCCAGAGCCACCATACAACTCCCCGGAGGATTGTGTAATATCGGGACCTGCAATATTCCTTATGGTACTGGGCTACAGCAGAACCAGGGGGTCCCGTGTAACAGTAGTGGGCGAAGCGGACTGGTTTACCATGGTATAGTCACATCCCCGGCTCCATCCCCCTCCGCACAGCTGTTCATTGCACGGAATAAACAACAAACACTTGTATGGAGATGTCTCTAGTGCTAGGGGGGTGTCACTCCAGTCCCCCGTCCCCCCCCATGCTCCAAAAGGCAGGCTTTAAGGATATCCCAGCTTCAGCACCCGTGGGCTCAATCAGTGTTCATCCCAGGTTCAGCCACCTGTGATGAAGCAGGGGAAATGATTGAGCCACCTGTGCTGAAGCAGGGATATCCCAAAACAATCTGATCTGGTTATTTGTCTTGAGCACTGGGCTGAGTCCTGCACTGGCGGAGATGTCAGGCCCGGGGTTCTGCAAGGACACCGCCACATTATTATGTCACTGTTCTCATCCTCACCGCCTCTCGGAGGCGAGCACTTTACACCGCTGCTGTCCCGGGGTGCGCATTACTGCCATTAACCCTTCACTGCCAAACGAGGATGCAAAAGCGTCCATGTCCCCCTCCCTCTCTTAAAGCGCCAGTCTCGTTTAGAAATTCAGTGTTGGTTTTTAATCCCAGAAGACACCCTTCTTAATATTATTTAAAACTATGGAAAGATGCGCAGTGGAGATCTGCGCGCGGTCTGGATAAGAGGAGAGCACGTTGCCCCCCCAGTTTGGGTTTTTTAGATCCGTTAGGCAAGATATATAGTTACGGCGAAGCCGACCTCGCCCGAAAACAACATGCATTGTCGCCGCCTTGTGTGGCTTATAAGTAGAACGACCGGCGAAAAGCGGCGACGCGATTTTTTGAAGCCGGGAATATTTAATTTTCTGGGGCTGTCGCATCATGGGACAGCCCCTGAACCATCATGCTGATTGCCCGCGCAAGCCGCCAAGCGAAATACAAACTTCGCTATGCGGCGACGGGTGACGTCAACGCGTGCCCACTATAAGCGCGGGCCTTGGCCTGGATTATGAGACGCATTGAGGACCAAGAGGGAGTCTTTAACGTCCTGTATGTATTCATAATCCAGGGGGGGCCAGCTTCAGTCCGAAAGGGACCCAACAGGGTCAGGTTTTCAGGAAATCCCATGCTTCACCACGGGTGGGGCTCAGTCATTGATAGGCACCTGTGCTGAAGCAGGATATCCTGAAACCTGACCTGGGTGGGGCTGCCCACAAATAAAGGAAATAATGGGACACACACCCACACATACCCCCTCACCTCTCTTGCTCCAGCGTTCCTCCTACTCCTTGGCCCTGGGTAATTCAGCCAATCGGAATGGGAAGCTGCCAGCATCCTAGCAACGCCCGCTCGGGGAAATCCGTGGCCAACAAGCCAGGTCAGGTCCAACATGATCCAGATAGAGAGATACCAGGCACATGCACGCCAGTATGACCTCTATTTTTTACCGGACTGAGTGTTCAGATACAGGACGGTCCAGTTCAGTACCGGACACCTGGCGGTCCGTGGGGTGGACCTTGAGAACTGGAGTTGGCCCGTCCGGTGCAGGTCAGACCAGGCCGCGACCGCTGTCAGCCGGAGCACTCGGCCACTAATACCAGGCCGCTTCAGGACAGTATTTGCAACGGCTGGCCTGGAGTTACTTTTTAGAAAGGGGATTCGCCCCGGGCAGTCTGAATGAAGTGGAACGGCGGGCGGTGCGTGGATCCAGACTAAATCCACGCGGGACACTGCACCTTCAGCAGTTCTTGGGGGGCCCTGAGGTGATTCCGGGTAACTGTCTGTGGCCATATAATTCCCTCCCTATTACTGAGCAATGGGAAACTGCTATCTTTTAATACCACAGTTCCTAGGTGGATAACGTTACACACAGCGAGCCACACGGCGCACCCCCGCCTTATCTTTAGTACCTAAACGATTCGGCAGAGAAGAAGGGGGACGCGCACCCCACTTCTCTCCGCTGCCGGATGCTCACCAACCAAGAACTGGGACATTTCCACGCTTCAGGTATGACTTTCTAAGCCCGCTTGAGAACAGCGCTGGGAAGTCCACTAAGGGCTGTCTCGGTGTGGAGATGTAAAGAAACATGGATTCCACCAACACACGATGGTATCTCTTCCCACGCACGCCCACCTCCAAAAACCACGTGGTATCTCTTCCCAACGCACGCCCCAACACACGTGGTATTCTTCCCAAGCACGCCCCAACACAGTGGTATCTCTTCCACGCACGCGCCCAACAACCGTGTATCTATTCCACGCACGCCCAAACACGTGTGGTATTCTCTTCCCACGCAAGCCCCAACACTGTGGGTATCTCTTCCCCACGCACGCCCCACAAATACATGAGGTAATCTCTTACCCGACGACCCAACCAACAGGTTGGGGATCTCTTCCCACGCACGCCCCAACACATGTGGGCTATCTATTCCCACGCACGCCCCCCCAACACATGTGGCCGTTCTCTTACCACGAATGCGCCCAAACACATGTGGGTATCTCTTCCAACGCACGCCCAAACACACGTGGGTATCTCTTCCACGAGTAAAGGTGCAATGTCCGTTTCTTTACTATGATGCCTTTGCTTTAGTTTTGCTATATTCTTAAAAGTGAAAGAGAGGAGTTAGGGTGGGGGTGATTGGTCTCGACTGGGGTCGCTATTGGTAGAATTGGGCGTGAGGGTGGAACGAGAAATGAAGTTGGGTTTTCTCTGACTCGCACAGGCTGCCAGTTAATCCCACGTACCTAACTATGCGTCCTTCTTAACAATAGATCAGCTGCAAGCCGCAAGCCCATTTATTCACATCTTGTTCCTTCGTTTATCGTCCCCCGTGAAGTTTGATCCGAGTCATACGACGGTGCTCCGGCGCGCGACAACTATTACACGGGACGTGTAATTATTTGGTCACGCGGTATGGGGCTGTCCGTGTTAGTTTGTGCTTAGCCCGAACGGTCGGCGGCGACTCCCGGGAGTTGGGGCCAAAAGGGAAGGTGAGGGTTAGGGGGGATCGGGCAATAGGGGGCGGGGCGGTATAATCGGGGAATATCAATACTTTCTTCACAAAGAGTGTTGTACCCCTACACCCCCCCCCCCCCCCAAAACCCACACGTGGTATCTCCTTTCCCACGCACCACCCCAACACATGTGGTATCTCTTCACGAAAGCCCCAAACACAACGTGGGTATTCTCTTCCCACGCCGCCCCCAACACATGTAGGTTCTCTCTATCCCACGCACGCCCCAACACATGTGGTGTATATCTTCCCACGCAAGCCCCCAACACACGTGGTGGATCTCTTCCCATGCACGCCCAATACATGGGGAGCTCTTCCACGCACGCCCCAATACATTTGGTATCTCTCCCAAGGCACGCCCCCCCCCAACACACGTCGGTATCTCTTCCCATGGCACGCCCCAATAAACGTGGGTATCTCTTCCCACGCACGCCAAACATGTGGGTCTCTTCCACGCACGCCCCAACACACGTGGTATCTCTTCCCACGCACGCCCCAAACACCGTGGTATCTCTTCCCACGCACGCCCCAACACGTGTGGTATTCTCTTCCCACGCACGCCCCAAACACATGTGGGTCATCTAGTCCACGCACGCTTCCATACACATGTGGGTATCTCTTCCCACGCACGCCCCAACACATGTTGGGTTCTCTTTCCCACGCACCGCCCCAACACATGTGGGATCTCCTTCCCACGCACGCCCCAAAACCATGTGGGTTATATCTCCCGAACGCCCCCAACACACGTGGGATCTCTTCCGCCACGCATGCCCCAACGACGTGTATCTATTTCCACGCACGCCCCAACACACGTGGTATCTTTTCCCACGCACGCCCCAACACATGTGGTGATCCTCTTCCCACGCACGGCCCCCAACACATTGGGTATCTCTTCCCCGCACGCCCAACACACGTAGGTATCTCTTCCCATGCCCACGGCCCCATCAGTGGGATCTCTTTCCACGCAAGGCACCCCAAGACATAGTGTGGTATCTCTCCCAAGCACGACCCAAACACAGTGGTATCTCTTCCCATGCACGCCCAATAACCACGTGGGTATCTCTTCCCACGCACGCCCCCAATACATGTGGGTATCTTTTCCCACGCACGCCCCCAACAACGTGGTATCTCTTCCCACGCACGCCACAACACACTGTATCTTTCCACGCACTCCCCCAAACACACATGGTATCTCTTCCCCCGCACGCCCCAAACACCACGTGGTATCTTTCACTACGCAACGCCCACACAAAACATGTGGTCATCTCTTCCCACGAACCCCCCCAACCACATGTGGGGGTATCCTTCCCACGCACGCCCCAACACACGTGTGGGTTATCCTCTCCCACGCAACGCCCAAAACACATGTGGGTATCTCTTCCCACGCACGCCCCAACACATGTGGGTATTCTTCCCAGCACGCCCCAACACATGTGGGTAACTTTAGCCACGCACGCCCCCACATGTGGGTATCTTTCCCAGCACGCCCCAAACAAATGTGGTATCTCTTCCACGCACGCCCAAAACCATGTGGGTATCTATTCCACGGCACGCCCCAACACATGTGGGTATCTCTTCACCCACGCATGCCCCAACACAAGGGGGGATCTCTTCCACGCACGACCCAACACACGTGGGTATCCTTCACACGCAGCCCCAACACACGTGGGATCTCTTACCACGACAAGCCCCAACACATGTTGGATCTCTTCACACGCAGCCCCCCAAAACACACTGGTATCTTTCCAACACACGCACCAATACATGTGGGTTCTGTCCACACCACGCCCCAATACATGTGGGTATCTCTTCCCAAGCACGCCCCAACACACGTGGTATCTCTTCCCACGCACGCCCCAATACATGTGGGTATCTCTTCCCACGCACGCCCCATACATGTGGGTGTATTCTTCCCACGCACGCCCAAACACACGTGGTTCTCTTCCCACGCAAGCCCCTAATAATACATGTGGGTATTCTTACCACGCACGCCCCAATAAATGTGGGTACTTTCCCACGCCGGCCCAACACCACGTGGTACTCTTCCCACGCACGCCCCAAACACGTGGATCTCTTCCCACGCACACCCCAAACACATGTGGTATCTCTTTCCCACCGCCACGCCCAAACACACGTGGTATCTACTTTCCAAACCCCCACCACACGCCCCAATACATGTGGGTATTTCTTCACACACATAGCCCCAATACATAGTGGTATCTCTTCCCAAGCACGCCCCAAACACACGTGTATCTCTTCCCACGCACGCCCCAATACATGGGGTATCTCTTCCCACCGCACGCCCGGCAATACATTGGGGATCTTTTCCCACGCACGCCACCCAACACAAGTGTGATATTCTTCCCACGCACGCCCCAAAACAGCACGTGGACCCTGATTGTCATGTTATCCCGTCTTCCAGACGCCAGGCACTGACCTCCACTAGCACAACAGTCATGTGCGACATTGGGTTGACTTCATCTAGAGCCCATGGTTGGGCGCTGACCCGGCGTGACGCCCCCCACTCCTCTGCCTCCCCTCACACACCAATCATGTACTCGGTATCTAGCATTTCACATGATAAGCACGCACTCTTCTTTGACCTGTCCTTTATTCGCAAGATAAGATTTTGTGGTCGCGGCTAGGTGACTCCACCATAGTGATACGCTTCCTTTCCCTTTTTTACCATAACCACCCATGTTTCGGTTATTCTCTCTACTCTCCGACAAGCTTCATATATATCATCACACGTCCCGGCTTATATTCTTCTTACATTCACGCACGCTTCCACACCAACATATTATCGTTGGTTCTACCTCTTTACCCACCCACGACCACGCACACAGCCCCCCCAATACACTCGTGGGTTATTTTTCTTGTACCATTGATTCGTTTCCCCAAACACATCGTGGGTATATTCCCACCGCCCACGCCCAAACACAACGTGGTCTTTCCCACGCACGCCCCACACACACGTGGGTATCTCTTCCCACGGCACGCCCCAACACATGTGGTATTCTTCCCACGCACGCCACAAACGTGGTATCTCTCCCACGCCCCCCACGCCCCAAAACACGTGGTACTCTTCACGCACGCCCCAACACAGTGGGAATCTCTGCCCACGCACCGCCCCCAAAACACGTGGTATATCTTCCCACGCGACTGGTTTTTGGTTTCAGCCTATGTCACGTGTGGTATCTTCTTCCCACGCACGCCCCAACACATGTGGGGGTATCTATTCCCACGCACGCCCCAACACCTTGTGGTTCTCTCCCAAGACGCCCCAAACACACTGTGGTATATCTTCCCACGCCGCCCCAACACAAGTGATCTCTTCCCACGCGCGCCCCAATACATGTGGGTTATCTCTTCCCACGCTACGGCCCCAATACATGGGGGTATCTCTTCCCAGCACGCCCCCAACACACGTGGTAATCTTTCCACGCACGCCCCAATACATGGGGTTTATCTTTGGCCACGCACGCCCCCAACATGTGGGGAATCTCTCCCACGCACGCCCCAAACACATCGTGGTATCTATTCCACGCACGCCCAAACACCACGTGGTATCTCTTCCCACCACGCCCAACACACGTGGTATCTCCTTCACCGCCCGCCCCAACACACGTGGTATCTCTTCCCACGCACGCCCCAACACACGTGGTATCTCGTCCCACGCAGCCCCAACACATGTGGGTATCTCTTTCCACGCACGGCCCCAATACATGTGGGGTTATATTCTTCCCACGCACGCACCCTTCCCTTATTTTTTCCCCCAACACAGGCGCGTGTTATATCTACACGCCCGAGGAATCCGCGCGGTGCTTCTCTGCTGCCAGGGGATAGGTGTGAATTTACTATCAATGCCAAAAAACCATTCCTGTGTACCCTATGTCAGGTAGTGTCGCTTTGGCACATTCCACAGTGTAGGCTGGAGTTAAGCTAATCGCAGCCACGAACTTTTTATGTCCCCTTCATGACAATGCTACTTCTAGTCAGCCCGCTGCGGGACTTTGGCGCGGCCGATCCTTCGGCCTGACGCAAGTCCACTGCTTGTGTTTGACTGCAAGAGGGAGCCTCTCAAACCGCCCGCCGGCCTCCTCACACGATAAGGTTACATTAGTGTAGGGGTCCATCTTAATGGGTCTACGGTTAGTGGTAGGGTGGCATTGTTAGGGTGTTTAGCGTGTTGTGTAGGGGGTTAACGTTAGGGGTTTAGCGGTTAGGGTGGGGGTTAAGTTAGGGGGGATTTAGCAGTTAGGGTATGGGGCGTTAACTGATTAGGGGTTTATGCGGTTAGGGTAGGGTTTAACGTTTAGGTGTTTAGCGGTCGGGGTAGGGTGGGGGTTTTACGTAGGGGTTTTAGCTGTTAGGGTAGGTGATAACGTTAGGGTTTTAGCGGTTAGGGTAGGGGTTAAGCGTTGGGTTTTAGCCGGTTCGGGTAGGGGGTTTAAAACGTTAGTGGGTTTTAGCGGGTTAGGGTAGGGGTTACGGTTAGGGTTTTAGCGGTATCGGGGTAGGGTGGGGTTAAGTTAGTGTTTAGCGGTTAGGGTAGTGGTTTAACGTTAGGGGTTTTTTACGTTAGGTAGGGGGATATAACGTTAGAGGGTTAGCTGTTAGGGGTAGGGGGGTGTTAACCGTTAGGGGTTTTACGCGGGTTAGGGTAGGGGGTTAACATTAGGGTTTAGCCGTTAGGGTAGGGGGTAAACTTAAAGGGTTTTAATTGGGTTAGGTAAGGGGGTTAACATTAGTGGGTTTAAGCAGTAGGTAAGTAGTGGGTAACTTAAAAGGGGTTTTATTGGTTAGAGTGAGGGGATAACGTTAGGGTTAGCGGTAGTGGTTACTTTAGGGGCCTACGTTTAGGGGTAGGGGTTAACTTGGGTTGCGTTAGGGTAGTGGTTAACGTTAGGGTTTAGCGGTTAGGGAGGGGTTAACGTTTAGGGGGTTTTAGCGGGGGTTAGGGGCAGGCGGTTACGTTAGGTTTAGCGGTTAGGGTAGGGGGTAACGTAGGGGTTAGCGGTGGTAGGGTAGGGGGTTAACATTAGGGGTTTAGCAGTTAGGGCAGGGGTTAACGAAAGGTTTATTGGTTAGGTAGGGGGATAATTTAGGGGATTTGAGTGGCTTTAGTGGGTTTAGGGGAGTTTGTAAGGATACGTTCTTAGGGTACGGGGGAGTAGAGAATATTATTAGGGCTTTTTAGGGTAAGGGCTAGATTAGGGACTTAACCTGGTGCGAACGCAACCGGTTGCGGAGTGTACCCTGCGGGCAAGGTGACTTACAGCTAACGCTGCGAGTGGTCACTTGGCAGGCGACGGTTGTCTAGACTGGGGTTACAGGTACATTCTACAGAACAAGTTCTTCCGGGGCATGAGGGGGCGGGGGGGGGGACGGACAACAATACGCCCCAAAAACACTGGGGGGCGGGGGGACAACAATATCGCCCCAAAAACATCTGGGGGGCGGGGGGACAACAATATCGCCCCTGACCAATAGTTTCCCCTAAAAATATCTGGGGGAGGGAAGGTCACCATAACCCTACACCCGGGAAAGCAGAAACACGTGGGGGCTCAGTTACTTACAATAGAGTATACTGCAGCGCTAGGTAAACCTGTCCAATAAATGGATTAGCTGATAACAAGGAAACACACAGCCCAGCCCTGGATATATAAACCAGAGGGACTGCAGCCATAAAACACTCTGTAACCGGGCAGCCAGGCACGATGTCATTACGCTCGTTACAGGAGCAGAAATAGGGCGTTTGTTTCGGATGACTGGCCTACTTTCTTAAACCCGACACAAAAAGCCTCCCCTAAAAATAACACTGTGCAAACACGCTACAAATTAATTCCAGTGAGCGACATGAACATAAATTAAATATTGCTGATAGTCAACATTTAGGGCCCTTTTTTTTTATCCACCAAATCAGCAGTTTGTGGACGAAAAGCCCCATTCCGGGGGCGGATTTCCCACAACGCTGACTAAGCCATAGAGCGGTAATTGTGTGTGTGTTCGTGTGGGTCTTGGACTGTTGCGTCGTATCGTCATGGCGACCCGATGTCACATGACGCGTTGCCATGACAACGCTGCATCACATGCCACGGAGGAGGGCCGCCTCCGCGCCCCTCCCACCCCCAGCCTACGAACGGCAAAAAGCTAAGCGCGTCACGGTCTCCATTGATTGATTGTCCATAGTGCTTTTTCACCCGAAAACACCCCGAGCGGCCTTTTCTGTGGCTACAGAAGTATCCCCGTGTGGTTTTATAAATGTCTCAGCGCTGGCAATGAAAGGGTTATTAGCGCCAGAGTCTTTATAAAAGGACAGAAGCACGAGGTTACGATCTGGCGCTGGAGAAAATCAATGTGGGAATAAAAACGCCCCCGTAATGTCACGCCGGCCGTCACATTGAGCGATCCCGACTTCTGCTCATCTGCTTCATTTATTATGCCTGGACCAAAACCGTCATTAAAGATTTAGGGCGGCAGATATGTGAACGGATGCTAGGCCACGGAAAGTCCACGTATAACTGACTGACAGGGGGAAAAAACACAAACAAATATATTTGTAAAAAACGTAAGAAATCTGCTCCATTTACATAATATTGTTATCAGTACAATAAACAGGACACGGGATCTGACTAAAGCAAACTGTAAAAGAAAGTAGGCGAAATGTCACATATGGATTTTGCCACTAAAAGGGACATGTATTTTGATGCTGTGACGGGTTTCACCTCTCCATTGCGGGACGGCATTGGGGCTGAAATGCCTTTGGTGCCTCTAGCACTGAAACTAACGGCCTGATTCCTTCTGAAATTCAATTCACAGAGAAACTACTATAAGGTTAGCAGCAAAGTGTCTGCGTGGGAATGTTCCACACACTGCACTACTCTGAGGGACACCTTCAATAGACCATTGGCTTCATTAAGGGCGGCCAGGCGGCTTCTCCAAAAATACTGGACACAATGGTGAAAGGTGCGACGCGCTCGAGACACACACACCCCTCTCACCTTTCACCACTCTTGGCTCCAATCAGGATGGTGGAAGCTGCCCAGTTCCCTAGCAACAGCCCTGCTCTCTCCATGCTCAGGGAAATACCGCGGCCCCCCAAGCCGGTCAGGTCACTATGTCCAGAGAGGTAATACCGGTATACACATACCGGCCCAGAGAGGTAATACTGGTATACACATACACGCCGAGAGGTAATACCGGTATACACATACACGCCGAGAGAGGTAATACCGGTATACACATACACGCCCAGAGAGGTAATACCGGTATACACATACACGCCCAGAGAGGTAATACCGGTATACACATACACGTCCAGAGAGGTAATACCGGTATACACATACACGCCCAGAGAGGTAATACCGGTATACACATACACGCCCAGAGTGGTAATACCGGTATACACATACACGCCCAGAGAGGTAATACCGGTATACACATACATGCCCAGAGAGGTAATACCGGTATACACATACACGCCTAGAGAGGTGTAGACGGACGTTCACAGAGGTACACAATTGGAGACTTTATAAGGTGAAATTATAATAGGCTTTATTGTGCCTTTTCCTTTTCATCAGGAAACCATCCAAACACAGGGGGGGGAACAAAGCTTCTATTCACTTGGGAGTAGTTCTAGTGAAATCCTATGCAATTAATTCACATCTCCCTTAGTAAAGCATGTCTCGCAGCCCCAAAACATATAGCATGAAATAAGCAGATATAAGCAGGTTCTATATATTGAAAGTCTTATCTGTTAGCTGCTGTAGAGTAAGCTTCTCTGCTCTCCTGGAACCGCACCCGTGCGTGCACAAAAAATCAGCATCCAGGTTTAGAAGTCTTATTTGGTGTCTTGCAATCAGCTATGCTGGGCAGAGTTCAAGACCGGTCAGCTCCAGAGATGTGTGTTCTCTTGGTCAGTCTCTCCTCGGAGACTCAAGAATACTGCTTTGTCTCTCCAAAGGTCAGCACTCATTCAGAGCTAAGGAGACACTTCTTGTCTCAACAGACAGGCTTTTGTAAGCAATCTAGATCAGGCAGGTGGTGTTTATTAATTGACTACCAGCAGTTAACCACCACACTGCTAGATTAAAGGCACATTACTTGAACAGGGATTACTCCCCTGTTACAAGAGGTAATACCGGTATACACATATACGCCCAGAGAGGTAATACCGGTATACACATACACGCCCAGAGAGGTAATACGGGTATACACATACATGCCCAGAGAGGTAATACAGGTATACACATACACGCCCATAGAGGTAATACAGGTATACCCATACACGCCCAGAGAGGTAATACCGATATACACATACATGCCCAGAGAGGTAATACCGGTATACACGTACACACCCAGAGAGGTAATACCGGTATACACGTACACACCCAGAGAGGTAATACCGGTATACACATACACGCCCAGAGAGGTAATACCGGTATACACATACACGCCCAGAAAGGTAATACCGGTATACACATACACGCCCAGAGAGGTAATACTGGTATACACACACGCCCAGAGAGGTAATACTGGTATACACATACACGCCCAGAGAGGTAATACCGGTATACACATACATGTCCAGAGAGGTAATACCGGTATACACATACATGTCCAGAGAGGTAATACCGGTATACACATACACGCCCAGAGAGGTAATACCGGTATGCACATACACGCCCAGAGAGGTAATACCGGTATACACATACATGTCCAGAGAGGTAATACCGGTATACACATAAATGTCCAGAGAGGTAATACCGGTATACACATACATGTCCAGAGAGGTAATACGGGTATACACATACACGCCCAGAGAGGTAATACGGGTATACACATACATGTCCAGAGATGTAATACGTGTATTCACATACATGTCCAGAGAGGTAATACGGGTATACACATACATGTCTAGAGAGGTAATACCGGTATACACATACACGCCCAGAGAGGTAATACGGGTATACACATACACACCCAGAGAGGTAATACGGGTACACACATACATGTTTAGTATTACCTCTCATTTTTTACTGGACAGAGCATGCAAATACAGGACAGTCCGGTTCAATATTGGACACCTGGCAACCCTATGACTACATTGGAAATGAAGCATGAGACAGCAGGGCTAGGGGTCTGCTCACTATACCAGTGCTCCATATGGAAGCTGTCACACAAAACCCATCCTTGGATACCAGCCTGATAGTAACTCTCAGGCCCGTACTTATTGTGCTGTGAATCCATCTTGTCCTTGCTGGGGAAGAGTTGTGTCAATGTGGGGAGAGAAGTCTTCCCCAGCATGGAGGCAGCCGTGCAGCATATTACTCAGGACCGTACTCTCAAAGCCGGCTTACTACCGTCATTATTAATATTACTAGTCGTGTTCTCTTGTGCGGACTCAACCAGCATTGCACTGTGACCATACACACAATATACTATAGAGGGAAATAAGGTACCAGACTGGGGGGAGAAAGGGAATCTCTGCCCAAACGTAGAACTTTCACAGTCAGAAAGTCAGCGGTTTTCAGTATTTTTTCTGCCTCTCCTGGTGCCAGCGAGATAAAGGGTGAGAAACATCAAATGAACAGGGTCACCCCCATGGATGTGTTGCTAGGAGCCCCAGACATTACATCAGGCATCGCAGGAAAATCCAGAACGTGGGTTGCTAGGTAACTCGATCCTAACTTGAAGTGCTGCTCTGCCTCCATATGGGGGGCAGGGTGGGGGTGGGGGGGTGTTATGGGATATACCCTACATTGCAGGGGAGAAAAGGAAAACTGTATCTGCCGTATCTTCCCCTCATTAGAAGCCAGAGACAGGTAAGATATATATATATGTGGCACAGCTCAATTGAATCCAGTAAATCAGGGGGTCTCAACTCCAATCCTCAAGACCCCCCAACCGGTCGGGTTTTCAGGATATCCCTGCTTCATAGTTACATAGTAACATGAGGATGAAAAAAGACAGGCGTCCATCAAGTTCAACCTGTGCTAAATTTAGTCAAAGACTGAGCTACCTGTGCTGAAGCAGGGATATCCTTAAAACCTGTTGGGGGGTCTTGAGGACTGGAGTTGAGAAACCCTGATGTAAATGATGAAAACCCCTTATCCCCTTTTTGTGGTAAGCGACCCCCCCCCCCCCCCCCGCTCCCTCCTCCTGTTCCCCTCTATACTATCGGCATAAACTGCACCAGGCAGGAGACATATCCAAAAATGAGTTAAAAATCCATTATTGTGATTCAAAAACAGCCAGTTTGGGCTCTTCATATACAGTATGTGAGAGATGAAAAGACCCTACACATTTGCTTCCAATTCAATGTGAAATTAGTTATGGTCAAACAGAGATAGAACAATTGGTGCAATTGTCTCAAAGGCCAGTGAAGAGAAATCAAGGCATGCGATCTCCTGTCTCTTTCTGCTCTGTTCAATAGCTGCCCAGGAAGGCCAAACTCTAGGGAGAGATTAAGAATAACTTATTACTAATAATAACTTTATTTCAAATAGAGCTTTTCTCCCAACGGGACACAAAACGCGTCACTATTACAGTATAGCGCGCGGTACGCAGCACGTAGGATTGTTACAGACATAGTCCCTGCCCCGTGGAGCTTACAATCTATGTTTTTGGTGCCTGAGGCACAGGGAGATAAAGTGGCTCGCCCAAGGTCACAAGGAGCTTGTTTCAAACTCAGTGTCATTGTTGACAGCGTCCTCCGAACTCAGACTCAGATAGAGCAATGAAAGATTCCTGAAGAGCACCCGAGGCAAAGACGCTCTTAGCTACGGTACCAGTTCCAGGAAGAGCTGCTGTTCTCTCACCACACGTGGCACATCACATGGAAGAGACAAATAAAACAACAACCACGTGTTCATTTGTGGGAAGGGGACATTGGGATAATTGGATTTTCCACCCCCTGTCTGCCCACAGTCTGTCAGAAACCCAAACTGGCCCGTGTAAGAGAACATCACCCCATATGGTGCCTCTGTGTTATTGTTTACTCTGCATTACTACTTTGCAACTGGACATTACTCATGTTCAGTATTTCTGCAGGGAGTTGGAGAAGCAGAGCAGTGTCTCCCGGAGAACATCTCTCTAAACTATTTCTGCATCAACGCCTCCTCATGAGGGGACAGATGCCCAGCCCGGGAACCATTCCAGGTTCATTCTGAGGCAAATGCATAGTCTCCCCTGGACACCTCCCGGCTGGCTCCCTGAGTGCAACATGCAGCTGCCTTAGGAGGCCTGTCGTTCTTCTCATGTTTCCCAATCATCTGTTAAAGAAGAAGGCGCCCAAGATTTGATTTTATGTGTCATTGTTTTTGTAATAAAGATCTCCAGCCAACCCATTGGTAAATATTGGAAACTCTAGTAAGCCAGAGAGCTGTGCACAGGTCACCCCAGCTTCGGCTTATCCAAACACATGCTTTAATCAAACACAGAGAGACACGGATATCGGTAACACAGGAGCAGGGATACAAAGTCTAGTGGAAGGGAAGTCTCCATCCTATTCTGTCCTTACAACAAATAAAAACCCCTCTGGTGAGCACATTCACACGTCTCAGACAGGCCTGCAGCCATGCCCTGCCCCATTATCTCTTCGCATACAGTGCTTCCACTGCAGCCAGGGATTCTGGGTAATGACATGCAAATGAGCACACAGTGTCACTTTCTGCTTCTTATCTTTTTTAACATACAGCCGTATAAACGTAGGCGTGTAATACAGCCCTCGCTGCTGCGCGTGCGGGGTCGCCCGGCGTTGCGCGTGCACGTGGCATGCGCGTTTAGTTGCTAGGGTGCAAGCGGTGATGCACGTGGTTAGGGGGCGTGACTGACATCACAGCGTTAGGCCGCGCTGTGATTGGTTCGCGGCGTGGCAGCAGAGCAAAAATACAATTTTATTGTATTTTCCCTGGTCTGCTGTGCCCCAAGTATAGAAACGTCTATAGAACACAGCCAATTATAATTGATGCGGGCGCGCACGGTAACGCGTGCGTACTATATGACACGCCTTATGCCTGACGGTTGTCCTTATAACAAGAGTACAGCATGTAAATATTTTGTCACCGTGTTGAAATTACGTGTAAGAGAGAGAGCAGTAACACTACATCGTATGGCTCTGCAATTACTGCGTCTGATCTAAGACTTTTCTACACTTTAAAATGATTGGATCTTACTTGGTTTTCAGCATTTAGACTGAAATTCCAAGAAGAAATCGTCTCACTTCCAAGTACTTTTCCAATCCCATGCTGTATTTGCTGCCACCACCTTTGCTGGGAGACTGCTTTACATATCCACTACTTTTTCAGTGAAGGACTTTTTTTCACAAAATGTTTCAGCGCCTGCTTCCTCGAGCTTTAGAGGTTAATCTGAAAATACAGTATTACACCATGAGGTTTTCCTTCCATAGAATTTCGAGCTATTTAAACTGCTATGGATAGTTTCACTCTGGCTACTGGTTACTGAGACGTGCTACCATACCTGATGTGGAAATGGCTGGTTAATGTAACCAAATCTACAAAAATCAGACGTCAGTGACTTTATATTAACCCCTTCCAATCCACAGATGCCCTTCTGGCTACAAAAGGATTGAAGAGAAATCCAGGCGGTGTACTCAGCTACAGCAAAAATGAGCAACTTCTTTTTTTCTTTATAGGTGTGTGCGTATATATAGTATATATAGAAGGGTAAGAAAAGCCGCACACCGAATAGTACAATAAATGTGTCTTTACTGGCACACCGTTTCGGCCTCCCAGAGGAGCCTTTTTCACGAGCTCTTTCCATTGGGAAGCCGAAATGTTGAGCCAATAAAGACAGATTTATTTGCCGCTTGGCGTGCTGACTTTTCTGACCCTTATATATAGTAGAGCAGGGGAGCGCAATCTTTTTCTCTCTGCACCCCCTCTGCCGGCTGTCCTGCTCTCCGTGCGCCCCTCTCTCTCCCTCCTCCTTACCGTGCGCCCCCCTCTCTCCCTCCTCCTTACCGTGGTTCCCGGCGTCTGGGCGTCATGATGTCACATTGCCATAGCAACGTGATGTCACATAACCCTGCGGCATCATTGGATGCTGCGTTGCCTTGGTGATGCGTCTCCAGATGCCGGCTGAACCACGGTAAGTAAGGTTTACAGAGGCCTTCGCCGCTTCCCCGGCTTCCGGGAAGCGCGCGCGGCCTCTTTAAACCCCGCGCCTACGCAGTTAAACCCAAGGGGGGCGCACCCCCCGTTTGCGCACCGCTGTAGTAGAGTGTAGTACGCGAAGACGCGTTCAGTGACACTATAAGGAATATTTACGAGAATGCCACATCTACCATTAGATTGCACGGAGATACAAGCACCAAAGCTTTAGGCTGCGGCCACGCTGCCGCTGAGCTCGCTCATGCTTGGAGAGCGGTGATGTCACCAGCTCACCAAGCATGAGCGATCGCTGTCCTGCAACATTTTTAGAGCAGGAGCGGGGGGCGTGGCTACTATGGGAGGGGGGGGGG
>WSYH01011110.1:0-10031 GCA_036426205.1 Ascaphus truei
GCACCTACCTACTATCACCCTGGGCAGGTGGGCAGCCACGGAGACCCAGGTAAGAAGGGAGGACACTGCGCAGCCACCAGTAGGGGATCGGGAAGATTCTGCATCACGGAGAGTCACGCGCTCACTAGCAGCAAGCACAGGAAGTGCCACGAGCGGCTGTGAGCAGGCTTGGGGGGAGGAAGGGGGGGTCCCAGGTGGGGGGGGGGGCCCCAGGTTGGGGGGAAGCAGGGAAGATCCGCGCGCGCTTCCTTGCACATCGTGAGCGCGCTAAATCCTGTCACGCCAATGCCCTCTGTCCCCCGCTGTTGGCAGCCCAGGATCCAGGGGGGGGGCAAGCGCCCCCCCTTGCCCCCCCTGCAGACGCCCATGCCCGTCACCTCGGTCCCTGCGGCTAACCCTTCCCTTTCCTTGCCTTCCCGATCGCTGCCCCACTCCCTTGCGGCGCATTCGACGCGCTCCCGTTCGCGGTCCGCACACATGCGCGCTCCTCTCACTGTGCACGCGCGTTCCCGCTCTCTGGTCTCCCGTCAGGCGACTCATGCCCCTCGGCGTACCTCCGTCCCCTTACCCAGTTCCTCCGCTCTTTCCCCTCTCTTACCCTTCAGCCGAACACCTCCTCCGCGATGTTTCCCCCATGCTCTGGTACTCGCGTATTGCGCGCACGTGACCGCGTTACAGAGGGCACGCGCACCCGCTCTATTTACCAATCCTCCCCTGGTACTGGCTCAGCCCCTCTGAGCTTACAGGCCATTACTTTAGATTACCTCCCTGTCTCCTCCCCTGCTCTCACACACCTATCCCTGCAAGCTCCCAGCCAAACCCCTGCTTCACCCTTTCCTGTTATTTGTCCTCCCTCCTTTATAACCCCAGTCTGTCCTCTCTTTCCTTGCTCTGCATAGCTTTCCTGTAGCTCCTGTGTGTGCAGTGTCTATGCCCAGCTCCCTTGTCTATTTCAGCTCTGGTTCCTGTCCCTGCCCTTGTTTGGATTCCCTTGGTTTGAACTTGAACTCTGCTTTGGACTTTGACTACGCTGCCTTCTCCTGCCCTTGAACCTTGGCTTTCGGACATCACTACGCTGCTCTCTCCAATCCCTGGACTCTGGCTCTTGGACAAATACCTTCCGACTTCTGGCACCCCGGACTCAGCAAGTATAACGTTAACCCTTACTCACCAGGCCCGGCAACGCAATTACCACACTTCGGGCACGCTCTCACTGCTGTGGGTGCGTGTTATACCCTTACCCACCTTAGTACTGGGGACTGGCCAAGTCTGCGGGCATAAAGGCATTACAAATACAATTTAAAACAATGAACAAGTCAGAAATGAATCAAAATTTTAACAAACAACCAATCACGCAGCGAATTCAGTCCCTAGCAGATTGTCCTTCCAGGGCGATGCCTTGTATGCCGCAAAATGCCATTAATGGAGTCTCTCACGATTTTCATTAAAGGATCGGTAATTTTAAAATAGCGCAGCAATTCCTCAACAATAGTCTTTCTTAAATTTTCAGGATGAGCCTTTTTGTTGCGATTCCCTTCGTAGTTTACATTGTGGGCCCACCCGCAGTACACCGGGTAGGGCACGTGGTGCTTAAAAATTAACATGGCATGCCTCTGGGGTATACCAGCACTTGAAAACCTATACTTCTCCCTGAGTGGCTGGGGCAGCTTGCGCAGGATGATGTCGGGCACGTCTCAATGCAAGCGTATGTGGGTTGGATTCTGGGAGCGGGTATTCTTCTGGGAGCGGGTGTGCTTGTGGCGGCGGGCAAGGGTAGGTTGTCTGGGAGGATGCTTTCCTCCTGTCTTGGTCGCCTTGTGAGTGTTGTCTCCTGGCGTGGTCTTGACAGGGTTGTCATGTCATCCTCGTCAACGGCATACATGAATGCATATACTTCTGATGGAGGGGGTGCGCTTGGTGATGGAAGGTTGAAGGTCCTATTCATCCCATCCATGCCACCCTGCTCCGGTGTCCGAGATACAGGGCATGAACTCTAAGCAAATTATGTATCCCCGCTATGTCAGTCTCTATCTTCTCCATGCACTTATCCATATTCTCCATCTGTTGATCCATCTTCTCCATCCGTTGATCCATCTTCTCCATCTGTTTATCCATATTTAGCATGGTTTCTAAAAGAAGATCTATCTTTACCAGCATAGAGTTCCCAGGGATATCAACACTTAACCCATTCAGCATGCGGTCTAACGAGCTGGATCTTGTGCATTGGGTGCTGTGGACATCTGGGTGGATGGGTGCTGAAGAGGATGAGATGGGGGTTCCCTGGACAGAAGCGGTAGCATCATCGAGGAGTGATGGAGGAGGTGTCCTGTGTATTTCCGGGAGAGAAGCGACAGAGTCATCGAAGAGTGATGGAGAAGGTGCCCTGTGGATTTCCGGGAGAGAAGCGAGAGAGTCGTTGATGAGTGATGGAGAAGGTGGCCTGTGGATTTCCGCGAGAGAAGCGGCAGCGTCGTCGAGGAGTGATGGAGGAGGTGTCCTCTGGGGTCCGGGAGAGAAGTGGCAGCGGCGGCGAGGAGTGATGGAGGAGGTGTCCTCTGGGTTTCCAGGAGAGAAGCGGCAGCGGCGGCAAGGGCTGATGGATAAGATGACCATTTGTTTTGCTTTGAGTGTACATCACCGAATTTCTTCTTAATATAATAAGGCTTCTTAAAAGCCTTAGCCTTTGGAGTCGTCAGAAGGTTTTCTTTATTACAAGAGACAGGGGGTGCCCAATGCTGCATCCAATTGACAAAACATATAAAGTAAAATACTTCAATAATAATAATTGGTTATTTAGTTAACCCTTTGGCCAAAGGCGTCATAAGCCTGCATACCAACGTCAAGGTATAACCAAAATAATGCAGGTCCTACACTACACTGTGAAACCTTTCCTTTTACCTCTGTGAGAGGGGAAAAAACCATAATGGGTCTTGTTCCTGCAGCAAGTGGCATCCCCTGTCTCTTGTTATATACAATTGCCACGCTCAGTAGCTCTCTGGTTGACATAAATATATATTCACTTTGTGGTGGGTGGGGGAGTTTGAGCTTGCTGGGTATCTGTGTTAACCTAGGTTTTCTTTATTAGCCTTAGCCTTTCGCTTTGGCCTTGGCTTGGAAACGGCTGCCGCCTTTCGCTTTTTTGGCACGACAGGCACGGCAGAAGCGAGTGGGTTCCTGTGTCCGTAGGGGTTGATCCATGGAAGCAGATGGCACAATGCAGTATCTGGACAAGGGCAAGTTCAGATACAGATCATCGAGTGGGAGTGTAAGAGATGTGTGCAGAGGTATACAATGGTGACCGCTATTAAGGTGAAATTAAAATAAGGCTTTAGTGCGCCTGACCCTTTTAACACAGCAAAACATATGAAAACAACAAACAACTATCCCTGTTTTAGGGCTAACTTTCTTCCCCAGTCCCATTCTCCAGGGCTGGAGGGATAATCCCATTACCAACCTATTCCCTGAAGTCTCAAGAGAAACCTTAAAGCAGGTGTCCCTTCATGTCAGTCTCTGATAGGTTCCTGGGTCCCCTTTGTCCAGGAATATAGGTCTTTGGGTGTCTTGATCTCAGCAGAGCCTTTCTGCTCAAGACCTCTTTCCTCTTGTCAGCACCCCTGTGTACTGAGGAATAATCTCCCTTACTGTCTCAGAGGCAGGCTTTTTCTGACACCTCTAATCAGCCAGGTGGTGTTGGTTAATTGTCTACCAGCAGTTAACCACCACACTGCTGGATTAAAGGCACATTTTTGAACAGGGATAAGTCCCCTGTTACATACCTCCCCTGTTTGTGGGAAGCTCGGGCTTGCCACGTCCAAAGCCCATCCTTCCACTCTCATTTGAGATCTTTCTGTGACTTCCATGAAATTGGATGGAGGAAGAGAACCCTCAGTCCCGCTGGGATTGGAGCCCTTTCTCCAGTTTATTTGTGTCTCCTCCTGAAGGTGCTTGAGCTCAGCACTCCTCAATCACTCTAGGAGGACTTTTCCCAAGTATCGTCTTCTTTCTGAGTGAGTGGTCATGAGATTTCCCTTGTATCGGGCGCTCTTCTTTTTGTAGATCAACTGTATGGCGACAGTTGTAGAGGAGTTAGGACTAGCCCTTTGAGTTTTCCGCCCTTGAAGCTGTCTTGCTGCACTTCCTCCACTCAACGGAGTTGCCAGTTCAGCTTCATTGGGATTGATTTGCACTTCCACCTCCCTTTCCAGACAATGTCTTATCTTCTCAGCTTCACCAGCTAAGGATTTTTCTGGTTTTGATTCGGCACGTATACCTTTTTGTGTTGCCTGTTGGGCCACTGAAGGTTTAGCTAGTGCTTGCTTAGGTGTTTTAGACTTTGCAACCTTGTTTTTTAGGTGAGCAGCGTTCCCAGCTCTCACTGTACCCTTTTTCCTTTGGGTATTTGTGGCTGTGGAATACTGACGCTTGGTCAGGGTCAATACTTGTCTTTGTAGTACTGTAATCTCATCCGCGAGAGATCCATGTTTTTTGAGTGCGTCTTGCAAGTCTCTTCTCAGGGAATTTAGTTGCGCACTTTGCTTTCTCTGAGTTTGTATAAGTGTCTCCTTCATATTCTGGAGCTCTGTAATTGTTGTTGTCAAGGTTGCCGCTGCTTCTTCTCCTTGGTGTACTGACTCAAGGGGATGGAACAGACTCTCTGTCTCCCCAGCTCTTGCTCCAGTTTCTGGGCCTTCTCCCACTCCCTCTCACACAGATTCACCTGGTATCAAAGTTCCACCTCTAACGATGCTCTGGTGACATGCAGTGTGGCCTTTCGCTCCTCATACTGCTCTGTGGGGACACACTGGGTATTCAGACGTTCCTGCAGTGCTTGTACCTCTTTAGCAGCCTGCAAATTTTCTTCCTCCAGATTTCGCTGCTTCTCCTCGGCATTCTGGAGGTGTGTATGCAGACCTTGTAGTTGGTTCTGCAGTCGGTGCTCTGCATCAACCTTTTCACCTTCCAGTAGTTTCTTTATTTTTTCCTGCTCATGGAGCTTTTCATTCTTTCTATTGACGTGGTCTGTCAACTCAGAATTTTCTTTTTCTAGTCTTAAATGTTCTCTTTTTGCAGTCTCTGTAATATTCAGGGCCTCCTTGTAGTCCGTTTTCCATTTCCGCACCTCTGCTTGGAGACTGACTGTCTCCTGGTGTGAGACTTCCATCTCTAGATTGAGGGTCTGGAGCTCCTTCTGAGGGACTTTGAGATCTATATTAAGATTGACAATAGTTTTTTTTAGAATTGTCCAGCTCCTCAGCGAGACTGTGAAGTTCCTTTTTGGAGAATTCCAGTTTTGTGCAGCAGCTGCCGATCTCATGGTGTGAGGCATCCAGTGCTGTGCGGAGAGTATGAACCTCTTTCTGGGATATGTCCACCTCTGTCCGGACACTGTTGACCTCCTGTTGTGAGGCATTCAGTTCTAGGCGAAGACTGTGAACCTTTTGCTGAAAGACTGTAATCTCCTTCAGTGCCTCCTCATACTTCCGCTTCAGCTTAGCCATAATTTTATCGGTTTGGCTCTGCTTTTCAACTATGGTGGCATTAGTAATGTTTGCAGCATCTAGCTAAGACTTGAGATCGTCCAATTCTGTTCCAGATTCAGAGTACATTGTGAGAACAGTCTTCTGTAGCTCAGCATTATCTTCCCTCTCAAGTTTCAATTGTTCCCGGAGCAGATTACAGTCACGCCTGGCAATTTTCAGATCATTTTCAGTTCTGGTCAAGGGATCGCCACTCATTGGTTCTGGCTCCGCTTCCCTGGTATGGTTGGTTGAGGGTTTCTCACTATTAGCACTGGACAGACACTTCTTTGGGGTACACGACTTCTGCCTTGGGCCCTCTGGATATTTGATCATCCGCGGGACGAATTCTCCATTTTCTCTAGGCTGCAGGGCATCTCGGACCCTTTTTCTCTCCGTGGGATCTGCTGATGTGTCTGTTCCTTCCACAGTAAGTGAAGAACCACTTTTCTTTTTCTGTCTTTTTTTTTTGGTTGACTCCGTCCAATCAGGAATACTGGGGTCTCCGTCTTTATTTGAAACTTCAGCAGCTTCATTGTATATGCCAGGCTTTTCTTGCAGTTGCATTAGCTGACAGAAATATTCGGTGATCTGCTGCTCCCGCTCTTTCTCCTGCCGATCATATTCATCATCATAGAGAGCGGCCTTTTTGGTTCGAACCGAGTTCAGGCACCCCCACCGTTCTTGAGGTGTTTTGTGGGTGTGACTCGGTTTGGGTTCCCCATAAGAGATGTCTTCCTCCTCATCGAACTGGAAGGGCCACTCTTCTGTGGGGTAGGGTTCCTTATAGGAACGCCGCATCTTGTCCTCCATTTTGGGGCTACCAGGTGTATTTTTCTTCCTGACCTCAGGAGGCGCTATTGCAGCTGTTATCACTGTTTTTGCTAGAACCCAAAATTGTGGTAGTCCTACAGGTGGGCATATTTTGCTTATAGAGGTTGTAGCTCTCACAGGCATCTCTATAGACTTTTTCTTTCCTTTGGTAAGTTTTAAAATATCAGCAATACTGTGCATGCATTCACACTCATCGTATGAAAAAGGACTGAAGGGACAATGCTTCGTGTGGTGGGGTTCCTTACACAAGGAACACATTTTCTTTCCTAGTTTTGCAGAGTCTGTATTTGACTTCAGCTGGGTGGCCATTTTAAATTCCCAGAATCATTACCTTGCATCGGTCACCGTCTGTAAAAGTTTCCCTGCTTCAGAACAGTCTTGCATCAATATTCACACTTTTCTGCATATACTCCATTCACAGCTTGTAGTCCTATGCGGTGTGGCAGCCTTTACTTCCAGAATCAGTACCGCTCATGGTTCACTGTCTGTATTCACTGCTTCAGCGCAATTAAAAAAAACAAAAAAAAAAAAACAAAGCCTAGTTCCTCTGGAGCGCAAACTCACTTCTTGAACCCTGACTACGGTTGGATGGCAAAGTCCCTTTTTCAACAACCATATTACACATTATTGTGATAGGCAAGTAAGGTTTACCTGCTTCAGCAGTCTCTCTCTCTCTCCTCTTGGGATTGGGGAAAAGAGTACATCTGTGGTTTTGTGGCTTTCTTCAGTGCAGTGTAGATTTACTGCCTGAATGTGTATCCCTTTAATTCTGGTCTCTGCTGCATGTGATTCTTTGCTTTGTTACTCAGGCTGCTTGCAGGAACTATGCAGGCAAAAGCACAAAAAAATTCACAGGCAGTCTCCGGGGCCCCTTTGAACTTCCAGGGCCACCTCTCATCCCACTTCTGACACCACATGTAAGAGATGTGTGCAGAGGTATGCAATGGAGACCTTTTTAAGGTGAAATTAAAATAAGGCTTTATTGCGCCTGTCCCTTTTAACACAGCAAAACATATGAAAACAACAAATGACTATCCCTGTTTAAGGGCTAACTAACTTCCCCAGTCCCTTTCTCCAGGGCTGGAGGGATAATCCCACTACCACCCTATCCCCTAAAGTCTCAAGAGATACCTTAAAGCAGGTGTCCCTTCAAGTCAGTCTCTGGTAGGTTCCTGGGTCCCTTGTGTCCAGGAATATAGGTCTTTGGGTGTCTTGATCTCAGCAGAGCCTTTATGCTCAAGACCTCTTTCCTCTTGTCAGCACCCTTGTGTACTGAGGAAAAATCTCCCTTCCTGTCTCAGAGGAAGGCTTTTTCTGACACCTCTAATCAGCCAGGTGGTGTTGGTTAATTGTCTACCAGAAGTTAACCACCACACTGCTGGATTTGAGGCAAATTTTTGAACAGGGATAAGTCCCCTGTTACAGGGAGGCTATGCAATGTGTGTCACCTTTTATGCATGGCGACGAGGTGCAGGTGTTAAAAGTGGGCGTACTCTAATGTGAGTCATTAAAGTATAAATACACCATCCTTTTTGTGGATTCACTGCACATTGAATACACATTGACTAAACATCGAATATACATTCTTGTGCTTGTATTTCTTTCTACACGCAGCGATGCCTGTTAAAAAGATTTCTAAGGATCTCAGCATGAGAATAAAGGAGATGTATATGAGAGGACAACGAATTGCAGATATTCAACGCTGGTTAAGTACTTCAGGCCTCGTTGTACCAACAGCCATGGTAAGACCAAAAAAGTCAAGAGAACACCAACGGTAAATACCGCTTAAGTAAAGGACTATACTGTAAAGAATTTTGAATACTGTACTGTATGTTTTCTGTACCGTGCAGCACTGCAATAGCACTTTTATTGGTTAGATGGATTATTATTTTTAACAGAACCATTTTCCTAGCAATTAATGTATTAGATAAACTGTACTGTACAGTTTTGTTTGTGTTACACCTCCTTCTTCTATTATCATAATTGTATTTCTACATTCTTATAATCAATTCTATTTGAAAGTGAGTTGCACCTCTTTCCTTAATTATCACTCACTTCATTATTACTCATGACTCACGCACTCACAACCCCTTTATTACAGTACACAGTTTACTCACATTCTGATGCATAAACACACACACACACACACACACACACACACACACACACACACACACACACACACACACACACACCCACAACACACACACCAGGCCACACACACATTAATGTACCGTAATTTAATAAAAGTCTATAGTCTGTTATACTTTATGTATATATCTTTATCGTTCTATATATTTATATAACTATATTCTATATCTATCTATTATTATTGTTATCGCTGTATATTTATATAACTATTATATTAAAGTATTATATATATTTAGCTATACTATAGGCCTGAGCATAAATTATGAACTGTACTTGTGGCCTACTGTAACGTATTGTTATGTCCTGTAGGGAGACAACTCTTCTGGTTGATCAAATAAGTGAAGAGAATGATGAGAAGAGTGCCCTTAGGGTCAAAGACACTCTGCATAAAAATCACAATCTAACCGTATCAGAGACCAGCATCAAGAAGATGAGACGCAGAATTGGATGGAAATATGGACATGTGAGGTTAGTACTGGACAGTACAGGAGGTAAAAGTGTGGTTTTAGAAACTGTACTGTACCTATAAAATTATTCCTTGTCATTACAGAGCGTACCCTATGATAAGGGACGCCAACAAGATCAAGAGAGTGGTCCAGGCACAGGCATGGATTGACAGTGGCGAAACTTTTCAGGATTGCATCTTTACTGACGAGTCTACTGTATCGCTGGAGAGATTTGCAACCTTTGCATTCCATAAAAAAGGACGCATATCTATGAAACCGCGTCCAAAACACCCAGTGAAGATTCATGTGTGGGGTGCTATCTCTAGGCATGGACCAGGATGCATCATCATCTTTGATAGTACAGTATAATAATGCACAAAGTCACATGCTGTTGCCTTATGCACTGTACTGTACTACTGTAGTGTGCATTATTTTGAGCACATCTCTTTTCTTGTTACAGGAATCATGAATAAATCTTTTTTCCCAGAGCAAATAGTGCTTGAGATTGTGGAATACATCACACGTGAATTCCCAGATGGTCACTGTTTCTACCAGGACAACGATCCGAAGCACACCGCGTCAATTGCGCATATTCTTGCCTGCGGTATCAACTGGGTGAAGACGCCAGCGGAGTAAGTCCGGTAACCGTGTCTCATTTTTTCCCACTGTTTACTGTGTATCTCTTTAACTAATTCTCCTTTTTTCCCCCTCCAATCGCTAGACTTCAATCATATCGAAATGGTTTGGCATCAGCTGAAGGATCATATCTGAAAAGTGGTGAAACCCTGAAAAAAGGATGAGTTGGCGAATGGCATAATGAGTTTTTGGAACAATGTACTCACCGTGGAATGATGTAATAAATATATCGACCATATTGCGACTGTGTTGCCCATTGTGATAGACCGTAATGGGCATGCATCAGGAAGGTAGTATGGTACAGTACTGTAGAAAAACAAATAGGTAGCGCTATATCCCACAGTGAGCTGGCAGCCGGTGATATAACCCTGACCCCTAGTCAGGCTATAGAAGTGGAAAAGAAGTTATATCAGTGGCGCTCAACACTGTAATGATCAAAGCAATTCTA
>WSYH01011110.1:10036-21609 GCA_036426205.1 Ascaphus truei
AAGTTATATCAGTGGCGCTCAACACTGTAATGATCAAAGCAATTCTAATAGATATTATAAAATATATATTATAAAATATACAACCAGAGCCACGGAAATCGCCCGTCCGATTGGATGCTCCACGTGGTAAGGGTAAACATGTAAATATACAAAGAAATCAAATCATAGCATAATACTGTAAAACATACACATACATAAACAAACAACACTTAACAAACGCTGAGAACAACAGGTAACTACTCACAATGGCATTTAATATGGCATATCATTAATATCATAAAATACACTTATTACACATAAAATAGTACATAAAAACATATATTAGATTCAGGCAAGATTCTCCAACTCGGGTGGGGGTACCTGCTTACCGAAAAAAGGATGTAATCAGGCAATGGATAATTCAAAGAGTATCCCCTCTTATGGATAGCTGCTGCTGATAGCTGCTGGTAGTGGGGACCTCACAGAACCACCCTACGCGTTTCGAAAGTCTTGCTTTCTTCCTCAGGGGTTAAAAGTAATGTACTCTTCCGAAGCTGGGAGCTGTGAGCTGTGAGCTGTGGGAAAGCACATGCTGGCGTAGAATATCCAACATTCAGCATTGCTGTGTTGGTGCACGTGGTGCGGGCACGATCAGGAAGTATCTCTGTGTGTGGTCCTGGACCTGCTTCTGCAGTGCTGGGGAGGACTGGCGTACGCCAGCTAGTGCTGGAAAAACGGTCCTCCCATAATAGACTCCTCGTCTGAGCCCAGTGGTTAACAAACAGCAGCAGCAGCGCAGCACAAGCTATCCATAAGAGGGGATACTCTTTGAATTATCCATTGCCTGATTACATCCTGTTTTTCGGTAAGCAGTTACCCCCACCCGAGTTGGAGAATCTTGCCTGAACCTAATATATTTTTTTTATGTACTATTTATGTGTAATAAGTATTTATGATATTAATGATATGCCATATTAAATTCCATTGTGAGTAGTTACTGTTGTTCTCAGCGTTTGTTAGTGTTGTTTGTTTATGTATGTGTATGTTTAACCAGTATTATGCTATATTTGATTTCTTTTGTATATTTACATGTTTTACCCTTACCACGTGGAGCATCCAATCGGCGGGCGATTTCCGGCTCTGGTTGTATATTTGATAATATATCATTTTATAATATCTATTAAGAAATTGTTTGATCATTACAGTGTTGAGCGCCACTGATATAACTTATTTTCCAATGGTACAGTACTGTACTGTAGTATGGTAAGTACAGGCACTCCAAGTACAGTATGATACAGGTAAGTATGGCACAGATTGTTTTACAGTATACAGCATACACTTTACTGCACTAATTTTTTATTTTCAGAGAGAGCTGCACTACCAATCTTGTTACAAAGTATTTTACAGTACAGTAGTTATACAGTAGTTCCAGTATACTGTAGTTTGACAGTAGTAACTGCATAGTCCAATATGGAGTAGTTATACTTTACACAATGCCATTATATGCACTTAACTGCACTCATTTTTTCTTTCCTTTTCAGAGAGAGCTGGCTGCACTAAAAAAGGACGGGCGGGGCATGGGGGGTATCATGTGTAAATTGTGTGAACTGTATGTATAGTGTATCTACAGTCATGATTTACACAACCCCCCCCCCATGTCAATGAACAACAGAATGCAATGGGCCATGACGAACATGAGAAAGACTAAAAATTACTGTTTTTATTATTATAAATGTGCATTATTCATGATTATTTGAATTTTTCATTCTTCCATGATTATGCACCGGCCCTCAATTTTCAACTGACAGAAGAACTATAGTACACTACTGTACGTGTACAAAGAAGATAAACACTGAATTTTGTATTATTCATGATTATTTAATTTTTTATTCCTGATAAAATAAAAATGTCATTACATTCACGATAATCATAATAATTGAAACAGCCACCCCCGCCCCCCAAAGAATATTTTTTAAATCTCTTTTTTTTTCCTTTGAACTTTAAATTAACTTTGAATGTGTGTGTGTGTGTGGGGGGGGATTCTTCAAGAAGGCTTTGGATTTGTGTGTGAAGTGCTTAGGGGGTGGGCTACACTACTTCCTGTAGTTGCCAAGAAGGGCTTGTCAGATTAACATATAAAATTCGGGAAGGTGTGGATACACATTTCTTTTCATTGGCTAATTAGATTATCATATTCAATTCGTGAAGGATTTATCACAAGTGCGCATGCGTTACCGTAAACAAAGCCTCAAATGGTTGAGGGGGGGGGTGAATGATGAGTCATCATAATGGATTAGCTGTACTGTAGTTAAAGAAATATTTTCAACAAGTCATTATAATGTTTTGATCCCCACACCCCAAATCAATAAAAATCACATAAAGCCGATTGAATATCAGAATACCAAGAATTTTTATGCAGGCATATGTCTGGAAACTAAACAAAAAAAACAATAACAAAAAAAACCTTGAACTTCAAAATGAATGTGAAGTTATACATGCATGCGCAGAAATGTGACACACCACGCTCTGTACGTTATACACGCAGGAATGGGATGACAGGTTCGGGATGATTGAAGCCAGAAAGCCATCTGGCTTTCAGAAAGCCACCTGGCTGGGAGAGGTGTACTCTACTGTAGATAAGAAGTTGAAATAGTACTTTAGCCTTGTGTGTGCGGTGGCGAAAGGGAGGGAGAGCGCCGAAATGTGATACTGTAACACGCCTATGCATTTCAACAATGTTCAAATGAGACATACAGTACTGTACAGTACACACATAATACAAAAACAGTATGAAAAGAAGTAAAAGTACAGTACTGATAACAAAATAATACAGTACATATAGAAATGTGTTAATTTTATATTAGAAGACGCGATGTTATATTTTTGTAATACTGTATACTGTAAATCTTCCATTTTACAAATACTGCGCTCACACACACAGACTTGCAGAAAATGTATGGCTGAACTGTAGTTTGAATAGCTATTAGACTTTTAAGACAACAGCTCGTGAACACCCACCTGTGTTTTTAGACGGTATTGCAGTATAGCAGACAGCGCTAAAAATCCGAGCGATAACATACCGGAAACCGCTCCGGAAAAAAAGAAAATATACCGCATCTGCCTGCAGTTATCAGAGCGCCGCGGATCCGGCCGCATTAGGATACAGGCGGCCGCAGCTGTATGCTAACGGTGGAGGTTTTCTATCTCCTTTTTCACTCACCATAACTTAAAAAATATATATATATATATATATATACACACCCCCAGGAAGAAGATCTCTCTGGGGATCGAAACGTCGGATTTTTGTATCTGTTTCAATACATTATTTTGCAGACTTACCTCTGAGTGCTGTCTCTCTTTTGGCCCGTCACTCCGCCTCAGGCCAATGAGAGGTGTGCGGGGGCGGGCGGGCCAAGGGACCAATGAGATTGCCGATAGGGACGCAGACATACAGTGCTTTCAGAAATATATAGTAGATATATATAAAACGAGAAGAAACAAAGCGCCCGATCCTAGTGCGATATGAAAAAATACACAATTTTAATATTCCCAGTAAAAAGGTCCACCAAATTTACACTCACAAACGACAAAAATATATAAGCATGTAATGAGTTAATACTCATTCACCAAACGCCGGACATCACCGCTCCGCTTGCACGCCTCACTTCCACGGGCATTTTCTACATCTCTGAGCCACCGTCTAGCAGGGGCCTCCGAGATTGAAGTGTGCCGAAAATACACGTGGAAGTGAGGAAGTGTTTGTCGTTTGTGAGTGTAAATTTGTTGGACCTTTTTACTGGGAATATTAAAATTGTGTATTTTTTCATATCGCACCAGGATCGTGCGCTTTCTTTCTTCTCGTTTTTGTAGATTCACCTGGAGGTCGTTGGTTCCATATAGAAAGCTGCCAGTATCCTGATAGTGGGCCATATATACAAGTTTTTGTATTCTACAGGACTATTTTTTATGTTTTTTTAAGATGTTATTTTTATTATATATATTTTTTTTATTTTTCATTTTTTATATATATTTTTTGTCCAAAGATTTTTTTTTCACATCTGTTACATTGAGTCATTTACTCATACTGTATATCTATATTGTTTATGTGTTTAATTTAGATTTATATATATTCTGTTTATATATTTGCAAGTATCTTATATAAACTTCAGAAAACAGCCACACCTCTTGTGTCACTGATAGTGGACACAGAGCATGTTACCACTCCCCTTGTGTACATATGACACCTCACCAGGGTGTGAGGGCAAACCTCCATAATTGATGCTGGCAATCCTGCTTACTTACCAGGTTTTACTGCCAGCATGAGAAAGAACTGTATAGCATTTTTATACATGGCTACATTTATATATACTCTATATAAACACGAGGCCTACAATAGCTGGCAGTTCTGATGAAGTATGATTGTAGGTCAGAATTAAAGTGATAACATACCACTTTAACATTTTTTACCGGTACCATGGCTGCCCTCAGACCCCTTATTAAACCAAGGATCGTCAAGAAGCGGACAAAGAAGTTCATCCGCCACTATTCAGATCGCTATGTCAAAATTAAGCTTAACTGGCGTAAACCTAGGGGTATCGTCAACAGAGTTCGCAGGAGGTTGAAGGGACAGATCCTGATGCCCAACATCGGTTACAGGAGTAAGAAGAAGACCAAGTAATTACAGAATTTATCGACGGATTCAATTTAAATCCAAATCCGCGGAACGTCCTTACATTGATAGTTATATACTCCTCCCATAATAATTTTGTCTGACGGATTTGAATTCCATTTGTTGGATTCTGTTTGATGGATTCAGATTTCCTTTTGCAGGTTCGGATTCAGAATCCATCGGTCGGATTTTATGTAATAGGAAAAAACCTGAATCTGCCTTTTTGAGACTGATCCGTGGAATTTCAGGGCTTGAAGGAATTGGCCAATCCGTGACGGATTCGAATTCCATCGAATATTTTGCCCATATCTAGTGGTAATTACTATCACATTGGTTACATGATTTAACCAATGGTACTGCACTTACCATGGGCTGCACTCGGCCGCCAATCAGATAATGGAGGAGGGAATTAGGGACAGGCATACCTACATTTGTGGGGGTTGAGGGCATGTGACACAACAGCAGCGAGCCAGACACCAAATTAACGCACTCACCACTGCCCTGCACCCCTGAGCAGACGAATGGAAGTACTGTGGAGTGGGAGCTGAATTCAGTAGCTGACAGATACTGCAACTGACAAAGCCAGGTGGAGATTCAAATATGGACACTGCACTGGGATGTGTGGGAAGGGAAGGCATGGGGCACATTAGGATGTATGGGGATAACGGGGCACATTAGATGCATCTGTGGGGTTCAGGGGGAATATTGGAATGACTTGGGGGTCAGGGGCACATTGAAGCATCTGGGGGGTCATAGGAATACTGGGATGCATCTGGGTGTCAGAGGCACACAGGGATTTTAAACTGATTACGCTTGCAAGTTGAGGAGGCTTTGTGAGGGGGGTGGGGGGTAGTCAGAGCTGAGAGTGGAGATGTGAGAGCAGGGCCGCTGACAGATTTCCCAGGGTCCAGGACTAAAGTTACAACTGGGCCCCCCAGCCCATGTCGGCGGTCTTGCAAGAAAGTGTCACACCTCGTGAGCCCCCTCCTATTTCCCCACTTCCCATGTATTTCTCTCTCCCCCATCTCACGCTTCCCCCTTCTGTTCCTCCCTCACCACCCTCACTTCCAATTTTCTTTCACTTTCCCCACTGCATCAATTACCCCTCTCTCACTCAATCCGCTCCCTCAATCCTCCCTCCCCAACACTCATTTCCTCCCTTCCCCAACCACACACACACACACACAATTCCCACCACAATAATTACCCCCTACAAAATGCATACAACTCCCCCAAATAATTGTTTTTTAAAACACCCCCAAATACATATAAACCCCCCACACCCTAAATACATACAACCCCCCAATACATACAAAAAACACCCCCCAAAATAAATACAACCCCTCACCCACAAAATACATACATCCCCAAATACATACAAACCCCCCACTTTCCCCCAAACACATACAACCCTACCAAATACATTAAAAAAAATACCCCCCTCCTTATACATACAAACAAAAAAGTACCCCAAAATAAATACATAATACAGACCTCCCTACCTTGGGGATGGTCTCAGGCCTCTGGTGCTCTGGCTCTCCCCAGTTGATTGGGCCTCACTCTCATGCCGGCGAGTGCAAGCATCAGATACAGGCCCTGTGCAGGACAGTGAGGGAGGCCCACAGCTGGGGAGAGCTGGGGCCCGGCGGACGGACAAAACATTTGGGCCCTATCTCTAACGTCTTTGACTGGCTTCCGGTCCTCTCATTGCTGCCGGGCCCCCGGCTCTCCCCAGCTGCAAGCCTCCCTCACTGACTGTGCCACACCGAGCCTCTGATGCTGGGCCTCTCTCTGACGGCACGCACTGGATGCTGGGCCCAGTTTCCGGTGTGCATTGCCATGAGAGAGAGGCCCGGTGCATGCTGGCCTCTGAGGCTAGGTGTGGCACAGTGTCAGTGAGGGAGGCCACTCACCCGAACGAAGCTGGGGAGAGCCAGGGCCCGGCGGCACTGAGAGGACCAGCAGCTGGACAAAGAATTTGGGTCAGGCCCAACTTCCAACGCCGCCTGGGCCCCCTGCAGCTACCGGGCCGGGACACTTGTCCCAGCTCTCCCCCTCTGTTGGCGGCCCTGTGTGAGAGTGTCAGTGTGTGTATCTGTGTAAGTATCAGTGTCTGTGTATGTGTCTGTGTGAGAGTGTCTGGTCTCTGTGTGTGTGTGTCAGTGTGCAGTGTGTCAGTGTGTCACAGATACACAGTGCACCACTGTACTGTATAATAGACCTGTTTGAACATCAATTTTTGTGTCTCAAGTACTCTTTTTTCAATACCTCTGTGATGGAGCTCGAGAATCCACTGCACTCTATCTCTGGAAAACAGATTCATGATGAGACTGATACAAAACATATCTATCTGGTCAGTGTTGTAGTACAGATTTCATATATTTCTTATACCAGCACAAAGTGATAATGTAATCTATTAATCAGCAGTTATTGTTGAACTCCAAAAACTGCTAGTAGGCATAACTGACATTCTGGCATGGAACATTAAATACAACATACGCCCTTCCTAATATCGGTGCCAGCTTGCATTTAGAATAAGGCTTCTAATTGCTGCTAATTGGTCTACTTAAGTTACTTAAGTTACAAATCGCTTGTCTTCGCTTTATAAATAGTTTATTTTGTAAGGGAACAACACAGAAGGCTTTTCTTCCCAATTTTTTTTATATTTTAGTCCTATTTCTTGATAATGTTTTAGAACGGTACTAATGTGTTACAAACAGTACTATCTAAAATAGTTGATGTTGATTTACATTTACAGAAATATGTCTCTTTGATCCCATACTAAGGATTCTACACATGTCCTGAAGTTGGTGAAGGATATAGGGCCTTATTCAGAAAGCCTCGATAAGGCCCTTATCGAGCACTAATTGACCAAAATGGCTACTTGTATTCAGATAGCCTCGATAAGTGCTTGATAACGGCCTGTATCGACGCAAAATTTTATCACCATCCGAAATTCGCCAACTGAACGGCGATCAGCCACTTATCGACTATTTTCTGAGGGTTGATAAACTCGCGCGATTCAGAGACCTGCGAGTCGGCTGTCGCGGCCTATCGCAGCCCATCGCAGCCCTAAAAGGCGTTCTTCTCCCCAAATCCAATTCACCACAAAACTTTTGGTAAATTGGTGGGGAGATGCCTCGATGAGCTGCGATATGTAGGGACTTAGAAAAAATCAGGCCCCTTTCCTGTCTCGGATTGATGCCGGGGGTCTCCGGAGCTGATAGCCATTAATAGCAGCTCCGGACCCCCCCCCGGCATGCATCCGAGGCAGGAAACATGCATGTACAACAACTTCATTACCTTAGCGGCTAACCGCTAAGGCAATGAAAGGTTAAACACCTGTGCCAGGCTTACTGTAAAAACATACAATACAATACAATACTTTGGCTAGCGGGGGTGGGTGAAGAGGGAATTTGGCCCTTAGTGGCCGTTTAGGCATTGCGGGGGGGTTGCGGGGGGAATAAACCCCTTCATTACCTTAGCGGTTAATACCGCTAAGGTAATAAAGGGGTTAACCCAACCGCTACCCACCTGCAAGGTCTAAACACCCATCCTTAGGGCTAATACCCCCTTCACCCACCCGTGAGGCCTAAACACCCACCCCTGACTGACTATACCCACCCTATACCCATTGAGTAGTATAGTGGTACATCATACCCATATAATAATAATATGGGCATGATTAGCCTCTATAGCACTCAATGGGCACCCTAATCACAATACAGTAATACACAAGACACACAATAATAAAACGTAACTAAACTCCAAAAAATCACACATCGCTACATACAAACAGTAGCCAGCTAATCCAATCAATACAATCAATAGCAACATCAACAATGAATTAATTAAACCATTAACCAATCTAAACAATTAATTCCGAATCCAACTCAAAATGAATAGTAACACTAACCAATCTAAACAATGAATTACTACAACATTAATGAATTTAAACAGTTAAATAGAAAGAAAGAAATTCTAACAATATCTGAACTAACCATAAAACACACTAGGTAGCATAATATAACATTAAATACAAACGAACACCAATCGCAAACCTTTAATTACATTAAGCATGAAAAAACAAACAATGACATCCACATAATACATGAAATGCAAAAAATGCATACCAAGCGAGAAATGCCCCACAAATATTGGCATAATAATGTATTAATCTGTACACTAAAGAGGAACAGATTAATATATTATCAGTCAATGTGCCTCCCCCAAAAAATCAAAAAACACATCCAAAGATTAAACCTTTATGGGGTGCCGGTATCCCTCTGCATTGAAATGTCCCGCGTCACGTGACCGGGATATTTCCTTGCATAGGAGATACCAGCACCCCATAAAGAGGCCTGTATCTCGGGAAGCAGGGGGTCCCCGGACATAAAACCAACGTGGTTCAGCTCCAGAGACCCCCTGCACCTCTACACTATTAAAGAAATGTATATTTAAATAAATCATTTTCGGGCGACATTTCAGCTGGGAGAGGCAGCTCTCTCAGAGCAGCTCTCTCTGCAGCAGAAATGAATCACCGGTTCAGGCCTTTTCAGAGGTTTGATGCTATCGCTGGCAGCAACTCACCCGTTTTGGGCATTTTGCTATCACTGGTAATCGAGCCTTTCTGAATACCATGATAGCAACACCCAAAAAAACGGCATTTTACATTCCCTGATGATTTTTTTTATCAACCCTCTCTGAATAAGGCCCATAGTGAGGGAGGAAGACTTCAGGTTGGTGACTATGGATGTTCAATCCCTCTATACCTGTATCTCTCACGAGAAAGGTATAGAGGTGACACAATCACTTTTTAATAGAGATGTCACAATATTGACATCACACGGAAAGTTAATATTGGATAATATTCACTTTATTCTGTATCATAACTTTTTCATGTTTTTGGAGTTACAAATTCAAGGTATGTGTACTCGTTTTGCCCAAGCTACTCAAAATTATTCATGTATAGCTGGGAAGACACACATATATGGATTAATAATCCATATGAGGAGCAAATTGTCGCGTCTAAGTGCTACATCTAAGATGTGCTCATCGTCTGGAAAAGGGAGGAAATGATTTTAAAGTTCTTTGTGGGAAATCAGAATGATTTGAACCTAAAATTCACATATAAAACTGATACACATGAAATAGAATTTATATTCTATTGGGAATTCATTCATTGGGAATGAATTATATTAATGTTTTTCCAAAAAACGTTCTTTAAAGAAGTCGATTGCAATATTTATATAACAGCTTCCAGCCAACATCAGGATCCTGCAAAATTGAGGTACGGGGATAGAGTCGATTATAATTTTATTTATTTATTTATTTATAAAAATGTTTTACCAGGAAGTAATACATTGAGAGATACCTCTCGTTTTCAAGTATGTCCTGGGCACAGAGTTATAAAAAATACATGGTTACGATAAAAGAACAGGGTTATACAGGTAATTCATAGACATTTCATGGACAGATAAAGTTGGAAAATTGGGTACAGGGGATAAAGGGCTATAATGGATAATGGATAAGAGAGGGGGTAACATTTGCCATAGTTTGGCCAAGAGGGAAACTTTCTGAATCTACAAATTAGATACCATGATTCTTAAACATTTGAACGAAGAATTTGATTTAGTTCCCTTTTCAGGGATAGGTATCGTATCTTGTCCAAACTATGCCTATAGATGCTAGGGTAAAGTATAATAGGAATAAGGTACTGTATATGGTTTGGTCTTTCCTCTGCAGATACTGATAATGACCTTTTATATTCTTTTTTAATCTTTCCCATATTTTTGAGGTCTTCTTTCTGCAGTTTGTGTGCTATCCATAGACGGGGCTTTCCCTCAGATCTATCTATATATATATATATTAAAAAAAAAAAAAAAAATATATATATATATATATATATATATAAATAAGGAAAAAAGAGGAGAGAGTACAAGCCCATAGAGAATAAAAGTATTTAATGAGGGGGAGGGGGGAGAGAGGGGGGTAAAAAACGCACTTACAAAAATGCAAATAAAATCAAGCATATGTGATATATAATAATCACCACCATCCGGTTTTTCTCTAGACTCTTGGGGCAGTCCCAGGCTCCGTTGGTAAGGGAGCAACGTCACAGCAGATTCCCAGGGCTGGTAACACCATCCGGTTAGACTGCAGACTTTTGGGGCCGTCCCAGGCTCCGTTGGCAGTGGAGCAGAGTCCCAGCAAATTCACAAGGCAGGTGTGCTGTATAATAGTCCAAGAAAGAGGTCCCGTATAGTGGTGCCTGTAGCACTCGCGCCTGGATCAATACGCTCCAGCGCTTCGTGTAGACTCCAATGTCTGTGCGTCTGACGTCACGACGCTCCCTTTATATATATATATGTGTAACGGGTTTCCCCCCCCCCCCCCTAAAATTGAATATAGACAATATCTCATGTGATCCTATCAGGAAAAAACTGATCAGATTGGGGATATTTTGAACCATCAGTCTGGAGTCTGTATGCCACAAACAAGGCCAGGACCCGGGGAACTAATAAATTGTGAGAGCATATTTTGATTAATTGTATTGTTAAGTTATGTGAAAAAATTATATTATATAAAATATATAAAAAGGTATGTATGTGAAAAAGATATATAGTGTATGTGTAAAAGGAAACTTTACCATTTATCTCATTCGCCAATGTTTACTTCCCGGGCCCTAAATGGCCAAACTGAATTAAGTGCCTATACAAGTGAATATTAATTTTAATTTTAATTTAATTTTAATTTAAATTTATATGAAGGCTATACAATAATTGTAATAGTGTATGTGAAGATAGATACCTAATACCATATATTAAACCCTAGGATGATCCTATTTCTAATTAAACCACATAATTGTGCAAATAAAAATTCATAAATACATCCATTATTCAGACGGGGGGAGATGATGGATTGG
>WSYH01011111.1:0-21608 GCA_036426205.1 Ascaphus truei
GCTATATTTAAAGAGGCAGAACAAGAGCCGTGCTCTGTGGCATTCCTCTGATCGGAAATAATAGGGACGATGAGAGACTTAGCCTGCAACTTTAATGAGAATTAATGAGAATTATAAAATGAAAACATTATGCTAAATCAACAATGAAAACATGGGTTTCTGTAAAGGCTGGTCAATGGGTTGAGTGCAAATAAAGTATAGATCGTCAGCCATAATAATTTTTTGTTTGCTGTATTAGGAGACCCCTGCCAAGTCTCACCTGGTCTCTTTCTATACAAACTTCTTCCATCTGCTGTAAAATAGCCGCAATGCGTTCCTTATACATCTGCGAGTCTTTCTTGAGAGTGGTACACTGCAGCTCCAAAACTTCCTTTTCCTCCATGAACTAGGAGGGGGAGAACAGTAATTCATCATCATCAACAGGTCCCATCCCCAGAAGAATACAGATGTCTGCACAGCTGCGAGCAGTAAAACGCGTTGAGCTACAATTCGGTCTGGAATAGGTCAGCCCAGAGAGCTGATATTTAGATGGTGTAAAATATAGAACGATTGACAACAATTATTCTGCCAAAGGATTCTAGCAGCCAAGGGAAAAGCAGCTGTTCTGAGACTTTTCCGGGGTTCCATACTGCTGTGTTGGTGTTATTGGGTGTGAACTTTAGATTGCTCAGCAGTTATTACTGACTGTAAGAATTCCAATTGAGCTTATTCCCTTTATAACCAGATTGCACCATTAGTTAGAGTTGCTTTCTTAAAATGACATCAGCCAGTGGTTTTTTCGGTGGGTTTTTTCAATGGCAGATTAAAACATTAAAATGTTTCCTATCTTAAGCATTACTGACAGATAGCATAAACCCACACCAATAGGGACATGCTAATGTCTTAATGAAGAGAAAGAGCTTAGTTATATAGTTGGAGAATTATTTTCGTATCCTAAGTTTTGTTAAATAGGTGAGCAGGAAATAAATGTCCAGTTACTCTGTCTCTGAGGTCTTCAGCCTGCCGGAGACTCATCTTCTGGTTGTAGACCATGTTCACCAGGTCCTGGTGCTGCTCCAGGGCCTGTCTGCGATCACCTTCCAGGATCTCGATATACATCCTGTTCTTCCCTGTTGTCCCTTCCCCGGTCACATTCTAACACAGAAATAATAAATAAATGCAAACCTTAACAAATATAGTCTTCTTGGGGCATCAGAGACACGTAAACCCCGGGAGTCTAAAATAACAGATAATTACATATTCCAACGCAAGAGATGGGTGATTAGATATAGTCTAATGAGATATCACTCAAGGCCATGCACTATACCCACTACAACAGTTCCATAAATATCATATGTAAATATATTCATTCTGTGCAGATGATCTTCTGACTCTTATCTATCTTTTGACCAACGAGGAGCTTGACTCTAACCCTTCAGCTATTAAAGCATAAGCAAAGAGAACAGAACAAAGCTCTGAGGAACCCTTGAAAAACATGACAACTTAGCACTTTCATATGACATATTTTATGAACCTTATGAACAAGAGAATAATGGCAAATAACCCGCACAATATGGGAAGTCATGGCATGTCGCGATACGAAACAGCTCATGTCTGCAAAATGTGTCAGTGATCATCGGCAGAAGATTCCTTATATCACAATAGCGCTAACTGCACAATATCAACGATTGTCTTTGATGAGGACATCACAAGGTGCGAGCCACCATGCGTCAGTATACCCCTCTTTATATGTAATGTATGTCTTTAGGGAAGAATGGATGAGATGAAAGAACTCCATAGTACGGAGTCCTTATATGTGTGAATGAGAAGAGCTCACAATGAAACGAACCCCTGATGTCCAAAAAGATGTAGAGTAGAAGAGCTGACAGGCACTATAGACTTTGTTTAAAGCATCTGTTGGTCATGCCTTGACTTGAAATGTTTAAGCAATATACAAATGTGCCTGTTCTTTTCTACTGTACTTACTTCAAGGACATGCATTCCATATGGCCACCTGTAAAATGGAGAATTTATTTCCTGTTTGGCTTGCTGGCATTCAAAGCTCTACATGACCAGGGTCTCAGATATCTGAAAAATCTTCTAGTACACTACACTCCCAATCGCTTACTTCCATCTGCAGATGAAGGGCATTCTAACAGGTCGCAGAATCTACTTGACTTCCTTTGGTGCCCGAGCTTTTAGCCGCGCTGCTCCCACTCTTTGTAACAGTCTTGTACAGCCCGAGAGGCCCCCTCTCTGGGAATCTATACAAGCAGGCTCAAGACCGATCTGTTTACTTGGCATTTAATTAATGGACCACAACCTGTCTGGAATGTAATAACTGCAGCACCGTCCCATCCTGTATTGTATCTGTCCTTGTGTTTGGTCTCCTTTATAACCTTAAATGTTTTTTTTCTTTTTTCCTTTTTGTATCTGGGTAGCTCTTTGAGTCCCATTGGGAGAAGCTCTATATATAAATAAATATTTTATTATTATTATATGCAGAGTCACAGCTGGAGATCTCTTACCTGCAGGGGATTATCCAGCTCCAGGATCTTGGCTTTCAGAAGCTCGTTCTCTCGCTGCATTTCGTAGATGACATCTTGACTTGGCCTTTTCTCCATCGCGTTCTTCAGCTTCATCGTTTGCTTCCTCTCCACTTTACAATCATCCTCCGCTTTCATCAGCTTATGTTTCAATCGCTCTATCTGTGCAAAAAGTTTGTTTTCAGTTTGTTATCTTCATTTGCACTAAAAATGCAACATATCATCTCTTTTTCTGTGCTTTAGCTGTAATTGATTTTATTCAGTTTTCGTGGAGTCAGTGTTGATACCAAGTCTTACTGGCAAAACTAGAGGGGGGACAGGAGACAGGGTTTGATCCCCAAATCAATGTAATAAATTCCAAAGCGTCTACAAAAAACACATTTGCAGAGACTCAGATTAACTAGATTGGATTAGTGGGAGCCACTGTAGCAGGGTGGTTAAGGCACTGACTTCTGAAGGTTGATGCCCAGTGCCATATCCCTGGGGTGCGCAGACTGGGGGGCATGGGATTTTCTAGGGTGGGGGCAGGCGCTATAGTTGCAGAGCCCCCACGCTCTTGCCCCAGGCATGTAAATTAAATACTGGGAGAGGCGTGAGGCCTCTGTAACTTCCTTTACCTGCTCTCAGCCGGCTCTTCAGTGATGTGTCGCCATGACAGCGCAGCATCAAATGACGCCGCGTGGGTCAAATGGCAATGCGTCACATGACGTTGTGACGTCATATGACGCATGGAGCCCGAGAGCAGGTAAGGAGGGGGGAGGGGGCGCAGGCAATTGGGAGCGCAGTCAAGGGGGATGCAAACTGAAAAGTTTGCACACCCCTGCCATATCCAAGCCATGATGGACCATATTTAAGCAATGATAAGCCATAAGGCACTCTTATTCATTTAAACGGGGTGTAAGGTATCGTATGGCTTAGCACTGCTTAGTAATGTGGGCATTTATCTCTGTGTCACCACAATTAAAAATATTGAATTGATAGCCCTTACAGAAACTTGCCGTGCTTGGCTGTAAGTTCTACTCTGTACAGATCTGGATCTCCTGAAAACTTTACATAAAGAATACATTATTTTTCAGTGAACCGTTGCTGTTAAAGAAATATAAAAGGCTGGAGTGTGATAGCCTAAATCAGCGGTGGCCAACTCCAGTCCTCAAGGGCCACCAACAAATCGGGTTTTCAGGATATCCCTGCTTTGGCCTTACAATGCATCTGATCTCAGACGCGCTATTAGAGAGGGTTGGGGTTCCTTACAATGTATCTGATCTCAGAGAGAGGGTTGGGGTTCTGCAGAACTTCACAATATAATTAGAGGGTTCCTTAACCAAAAGGAGGTTAAAAAGCACTGGTCCAGCATGCCCCATCAGGTTTAGGGTAAACGTCCCTTACAGTGATTATTCTGACATTTGGGAGTAGGGCTCCTTTTCCCAGCGCCCCTTCTTGAGCCCCAGCTGCCCCTCAGCTCACAGCTTCAAACCCACAAAAACATTTGGGGTTGGCGACAGAAAACGCCTCTGGCCGTGAGCCCTTTCCGGACCCAGCTGGCACCAGAAGTGCTCTGGCGGGTTTAGAGGACATGGAGTCAGCTGCAACTGGCTCAGCGATACCCACACACACACACAACACAAGCAGGGAATCGCTTCCCACCCGTGCCCCTTCCCACCCGTGCCCCTTCCCACCCGTGCCCCTTCCCACCGACCAGAGTTACACGCCAAGTGGAAGCCAGCTCCAATCTCTGCAGCACAGACCCCTCACCCAGCCCCTAAATAAAGCAGGAGACCCGTTGTTTATTTCACTGCATTGCAAACTCAGTGTATGTTGCTAAAGGGAGCTGGGGATTTAACCTCGTCAGTGCTGAAATGAATTGCAGGACTGTGAGTAATGAAAGGTTTAAGAGGCAGTAACTCATTGGGAGGACTCAAATTCTTACCTGAACAGAAAGGCTCTTTATGTCTCTGGCTGTGCAGGACCACAGGCCCACAGGCCTCGGGTTTTACCAGCCCAGATGGATGCCTCCCCCCCCCCCCCTCATCTCCCACAGGGGCCTCCTAACAAGATTCCAGCACTGCCAGCAGCCAATGGGTTGAAGATATAAAAGGATTTGGGCTAGTAAGGAACAGACTTCCTGTGCCCACCACCCAGGCCACAGAGAGCCATGCCGCCCTGGCACAGAGAGCCATGCCGCCCTGGCACAGAGAGCCATGCCGCCCTGGCACAGAGAGCCATGCCGCCCTGGCACAGAGAGCCATGCCGCCCTGGCACAGAGAGCCATGCCGCCCTGGCACAGAGAGCCATGCCGCCCTGGCACAGAGAGCCATGCCGCCCTGGCACAGAGAGCCATGCCGCCCGCAGCCCTTACAAACAGAAGTCATTCTCTCGGACCTGACCCAAGTTTCTGTTTAGAGGGAAGACCGGTCGAGAGAAAAGCAGTGAAAAACCCCAATCTAAAAACAACATCGTGTCGCACGTTTGGGCCGTGGAAGCTAAAACATGCTTCCATCCAATCCGTACCTGGGTAACGCCAGAGAGAAGGATAGAAGGCAGGGGTGTGCAGACAGCTCCTTGCCTGGGGCTACGCAGAGAGAAAGGATGCAGGGAAGCAGGGGAGTGTGACAGCACAGGCATTTTGCCTGGTCACCCACCAACCGCAAACCGCAACCGCCGTAACGTAGAGGGAGAAGGGTTGCAGGCAGGGAGTGTGACAGACAGCCCTATCCTGGTCGGTTAACGCAGAGAGAAGGATAGCAGGAAGGGAGTGATGGCCGCACAGCCCTTACCTGGGTACGCATAGAGAGAAGGAATGCAGGCAGGCAGGGAGGTGGCAGCACACTCCTTACCATGGGTAACGCAAGAGAGAGAGATGCAGGCAGGAGGGAGTGTGGGCAGCAAGCCCTACCTGGTAAACGGAGAGAAGGGATGCAGGCAGGGAGTGTGCGAAGACAGCGCCTTACTGGGTAACGAGAGAGAATGAGGCAGGCAGGGAGTGTGGGCAGACACAGGCCTTACCTGGGTAACGCAAGAGAGAGAAGGATGGGCAGGCAGGGAGTGTGACAGCACAGCTACTTACTAAGCTGAACCCGACAATAAAAAGTATGCCTTTATTGCGTATCCCCCCCCTCCCCCTCTTCTCACCCCCCTCTTCTCCCCCTCCACCCGTTTTCCACCCTCTTCCCCATCTGCTCCCCTCTCTTCTTATCCCCCTCTTCTTTCCCCCCTCTTATTTCTCTCTCCCCCCTCTTCTGTCTCTTCCCCTCCTCTTCTTCCCCCCCTTCTCTCTCTCTTCCCCCCCTCTTCTCTCTCTTCACCCCCCTCTTTCTCTCTCTTCACCCCTGATGATCACCCAATGGTCTGTTGGAGTCTCCCTGGACCCTCGGAGATATGAGTGACCATCACCACAGTCCTGACGACCCTTGCTCTCTTATGCACATCATTAACCCCTGCAGTGCCTGCTGCCCACATCCAGCGCCACATTAACCCCTGCAGTGCCTGCTGCCCACATCCAGCGCCACATTATCCCCTGCAGTGCCTGCTGCCCACATACAGCGCCACATTAACCCCTGCAGTGCCTGCTGCCCACATACACCGCCACATTAACCCCTGCAGTGCCTGCTGCCCACATACAGCACCACATTAACCCCTGCAGTGCCTGCTGCCCACATACAGCGCCACATTAACCCCTGCAGTGCCTGCTGCCCACACACAGCGCCACATTAACCCCTGCATTGGGAAACCTCGACAGGAGATTATGTTCAAGGGTAATCCATGGACGCGAAAGATTTCTTTGGTAAAAATATCTGCTCGTGTGGCCGAGTTGGGAAGGCCTTTTAAAGGGATGAAATGAGATTGTTTAGAAAAATGATCAACTACAACGAGGATGGTGTTCATTCCCTTACAGGGAGGTCATTCAACAATAAAGTCCATGGACAAGTGACTCCAAGGGCGGTCTGGTATGGGCGGAGGGCGTAAGAGTCCAGGTGGTTTGTTGCGGGAGCTCTTGTTGCGAGCGCATGTGAAACAAGACTTGACAAATTAGGGTTAGTGTCTTTTTGCATAGTAGGCCACCAAAAAGTTCGTTTAATGAGATCGGCAGTTCTTCGGGTACCGGGATGACCGGCTGATTTAGATGAATGGCTCCATTCCCAATTTTTCTTGGGAAAACGTGGTGCCGCATACAAACAACCGCCCAGGACCTCTAGACCTTTCCGGAATATGAGATTGTTTAGCCAGAATGTCATCCAGAACGTTGAAAGAGTTGGCTGACAGGACGTACTTAGATGGGAGGATAGTTTCGGATCGGCCCTCTGTTTTGTCTTCGGCTGTGAACTGGCGAGATAAGGCGTCCGCTTTCAAATTCTTTGACCCCGGAATAAAAGAGATGACGTAGTTAAATCGTGAAAAAAAAAAGTGACCAGCGTGCCTGATGAGCTGCAAGATGACGGGCGCTCTCAATATACAGCAAGTTCTTATGGTCTGTGAGGATGNNNNAGCCTGGACGAGTCCAAGACGAGGGTATTATGGAGCCAGGGTCATGGTTAAAGAGATTAGCCCAGATAGTTTCAACTCGGCCCTTCTTTTCAAAGCACAACATGTTGTATCCTTTTCTTTTACTTTATTTGAGGGGAAGATTGCATAAAAGACATGCACTTGTGTAAGGAGAGTGTTGTTTGGATTAAGTCTCTCTGTGGGTGCTTGTAGTAAGGACAGGTGAAAAGGGTAATCGCCACTAGAGCCGTTACAGCGGTCCCACTCTCGCCGGTGGTGACGGTGGCCCGGACGTGCGGGCACGGGTCACACTCCCCGTGCCGTGCGAATGCCCCTAACGGTCCAGCCAGGACAGGGGGGGGAAGGCACTGGGCAAGCCCATTAACTGGGCGGTATGGCGCTGTTTGCAGTGCACAGATTGGAAGCCCACGGGTACCCCTACATGTATCCCTCCTCTGCACTGGGAGTAAAACGTAAGGAGGAAGAACCTCAAATACAGTGCAGGCAGAAACTGCCAAGGGAAAGGGGGGGTGCAAACAGAGGAGCAGACATGGGTATTCTGTTCCATGGACAACGGGCGGTTCTCAAATACAGCAAGTTTTTATGGTTGTGAGGATGGTGATTGGATGTTCTGTTACTCCCCAGGAGGTGCCTCCATTACTGAAGAGCGAGTTTAAATAGCTATAACTCCCGATTACGACGTCATAGTTGTTTGCTGACAATCTTTTTGGAAAAAAAATGCACAAGGATTTGTAGCTTGGTCTCTGTGGTGACTGTCTCTGAGATAATATAGCGCCGGCCTACATCGGATGCATAAAACTCCAAGGTGAAAGGTTAGTTGGGGGTCAGGAGAATTAGGATGGGTGCGGAGACGAAAGTTCTACTTGCGAAGATCAGGGAAGATCAAAAAGCGGACCGATGCGGGTGGGCCACCCGGGAAGGGATCTGACCCTTTTTTTGGTAAGCTGTGATCGGGGCTACGGGGTAAAAAAGTCTCAAATGGAAATCTACGATAGTTAGTTCGCGAATCCTAAGAACGCTTGGACTGCTGAGAGAAGGGGTTGTGGCAGTCCAGAAACTGCCTTAAGCTTGGGCAGGATCCATAGCAAAACAGAGTCCGAGATAATGATCCTCCTAAAAAGGTTGGGGACGCTGGTGGAAGCTGGAATTTCTCTAATTTGGCCGTTAAAGGTGATTTCCGAAGACGGGATAAGACCAGTTAGTTGCTTGATAGGTTCAGTAAGGGCCTAGAGAAGATTAAGGAATGCCATTAGGAATGCCGTCAAGGGGTGACGCGGACAAAGAGGTTCGGAGATCCCGGAAATCTCATCACAAATCTTGAGAAACAGCCAGGGCTTACAAGACCAAGGCATGGATAAAACTCGTAATGACCGTCTCGGGTTTTGAAGGCAGTCTTCACTCGTCTCCATGCTTTTTATCCGTCCCAGATTATCTGCACCCACGTAGATCTAGACATTGAGATTCGATCAAAAAGTTCCGGAGACAAGGGGGCGCGGGAAGCAATCTAAGGTGATTTATTAGCCCTCTTGTCAATACAAGGGTGAAAGAGGAAAACGTCTATCTTCTTAATGAGAAGAACACGGCTCCGGCTGGGGCGAGGAATGAAATGATAACCTTTTTTTCATATTCTGTTGGATATATTGCCAACATGGCTTTTCTTTAGTTTCAGGGAAGACGACAACAATGGGTAAGATTTACATCTGGATAAATAAAACAGAACCAGGCAAGAGATCAATAGGAAGTCGAAAGGGGGATGAGGTAACGGTAGTGCTCGCAACCAAAAAACTGGGTTCGACCGCGTGGCTGAGGTGGGGTTTTGTTGTTAAAAGCACCGACCTTAGGACCACGCAGGCTTGATCCGGAATTGCGCAGTTCGTTAGTCGTTACGGAGCAGAGAATCGTTCAAGCGCTTTCAGTGTGAGGAGGTCAGAGTAAATGAGAACACTGGGTAAGCGTGGGAGGCTAAGCAGGGTCACTTAATCAACCGGTTGCAGGGGGAAAGAGTACCTCACCTGATACTTGGTGGTTGTGAGACCACTCTTCTCGCTTCCTCTGCGTGCGCGCGAGATGCAGGTCAGAAAATGGATAGAAGTGCGGCGCAAAACTTGCGCATGTCCAATGAACGGCTCCCAGATGACTAGTTCAACATAACTTTATTTGACAACACCAGGGCTACACCATGCATCTCCCCCTCCAAGCGTTTCACAACGCAGAGGGCTTGTCTTGGAGTGGGGGAGAAGTGGTGACAGGCCTCTTAAATACCTAAAAAGCTCGCGAAGCGGATTAAAACTTTAACCCCTTCAGGCACTGCCTGTTAGCTAAATCATGCTATTTATTAAAGTATTTTTTAATGTTGTGCAGCTCCTAAAAAATATTATAGCACGGACGCGCTCTAAATAATTATTCAGACATACACAGTAGCAATATGATAAGACTATTTGGCAGCAAATGCCAGGTATATGAATAAAATAAAAAAGTGTTGTTGCAAACTGAAGTGGAATATTACCAACACTAGATTCACAATAACCAACCAATTGTGTACCTATTAGTCAGGTCATAACATTAGGGCTTCCTACTGTTTATTTAAACATATTTGTGACTTATAGACCAGAATCAAGGGCAGGTAGGTGGAAAGGGAGGAGAAACAAGGGTAAACGGGGGGAAAAAGGGGGGGGGGAGAGAAGAGGGGGGAAGGGGAGGGGGGGAGGAGGTATGGGAAGGGGAATGGGTGGGGTGAGAAGGAATGTGAGGGAGGGAAAGGGGGGGGGGGAAGGAGGGGGGAGGGGGGGGGGAAAAAGGATAAGGAGGGACAGTGCAGAGGAATAAATCAGAAATACAAGTAGACGTTCTGTTCTAAGAAGGACCATAATATGTACATATCTGCATTCACGTATAACACTCTTATATATCTCTTAAAGCAAAATCGTAGGATCCAATCCACATTAAGTCCACTGGGTTCTGTAAATGTGTTTAATGTGTGGATCCAGTGCGACCTCCCTTTGGTGTAGGAGGAGCTTGATGATTCTATCCCCTCCCCGAGGTGGGGAGGATACATGTCTATAGCGAAACAACTTGAAATGTCCACAGAACCCAATGGAACAGTTGTAAAGTGGATGGGGAACGGATGTGTCATGTGAATTCTTACTGAGCCTTAATGTTCTAGAATGCGAATTTTTAAGGCTTACTGGGTAAGCCCACTACTGTTTTTTACATCCGATTGTAAAGTATATGACATTAATTGGTCTGACGGACCATAAAAGGTTTTATCTGATATTTCCGTGTTTTCAAAGTTTAATCAGTTGAAAGTTTAACTTTCCTCATTTGGACAAATCTTACAGTGCCCAAATTTAAATTGATCCAATCCATTTTGGAAAGAAAGACAGTTTATTTGGTGTATATAGTTTCACAAACTGGGTGAACGGAGATTCACTAGCGTAGTGAAGTAGCCGGTCAGGACTGGAGAAGGCAGAATCGCAGTGGACAAGCAGGGTTCAGGAATGGAGAAATCAGGGTAACGTTTGTTCAAGGCAAGGAGTTCGGAAAAGGTAGTCAGGAGGTCCCAGCTTCAGCTTTGGAGCGTGAGCGCAGGAGGGACTCTGAGCGTGCGGCGACTGGCCCATGGTACTGGTCTCAGATAGTTGATAGGTAGACCGGAAGTGGGCACACCGCTGGCAGCCAGTGGTAGTAGATCAGTGGCTTCAGCCGCAAGAGTCTGAGCGGGTTGGAGATCCTCGCTTCAGCGCAGGAACCAGGACACGGCCTGCTGCAATAGAGAATGAGCAGGCAGGCCCCAGGAACCAGGGAGCTGAAGACAACACTGGGGAAACATCCGCATCAGCACAGGAGACAGGAACGACCGCTACATGACAATAGCAGCCGCTCAGGAAAAAAGAGCTGAAGTCACAAGGAGGAGTACTCCGCTTCAGCACAGGAGACAGAATGACCGCTGCGTGAGACTAGCAGCCGGTGCAGGAAACAGGGAGCTGAGAGTTCAAACCAAGGAGAGTTATTCCAGCCTTGTGATTACAGGAGACAGGAACTAGACAAAACAGTCTAACAGATAACAAGCCAGGGGCTTGTGGCAGACCACTCGGTGACATCACAGGAAGCTATGCTTGGCCGAGAAAGCATTGTGGGGGATGCAGTACTTAAAGCCAACGGGCCAAATCCCCGGAAGGAGGGTGTGAAGGCACTGCTCAATGAGTGAGTACAAGGCTAGGTGAAGTTATTAGCTTGCACAGCAGCATGTAGGATACCAGACCGGAGGGTGTTCAGGACTGCACAGGTCTGGGAGGCAGGTAAGCAGTAAACTGGGTGTGGATTCCTTACAGGAGGGGCACGAAACTTCGGATCGTACCTTGTCGAACACATCTTGAATTCAGCGTAGATCTCGGGCCAGGGCCACTCTTGGTGTAATTAGACCGCAAAATTTGTTGCGTAGAGGTTACACAGGTCTTGGCGCACAGGGACTCCACTGTATTGGGTTATTTATCAGTCCAGTCAAGTTAGGATTATGTCGTTGGACCATGGCAGTCTAAAATTCCTTAACGGATTGTGTATGGATGGTAATTTTACTGGTCTCTAAGGAAAGGAAGCCGGTTGAAAGCGGGCGACCATCGATCGACCTCTAAATCTGAGGGCACAGCTTTACGAATGAGAGGAATAGACTTTTTACGTGCGAAAACTATGGTCAATAAAGTTGCCCACCGGAATTCCAAAAAGGCAGAGGTGTAACCTGGAAATCGGCCCCTTTGAGGATTATAGGGGAGCATGTCCGAGTAGAGTGGACATTTTGAGAAGTAGGGCGAAGAAGAGATATGTCCAATGTGAGATTCCCCGATAAACCTCATTGGAGCTGGGTTTCTCTGTTTGAGCGGGCACGGAGACGGACATTGGTGGCCGTGAAGTGACCACAATAGTGCCAGGGTCCATTGTACATTGCGCATGCTGCTCAAGCGATGGGTTAAGGGCTACAATCAGGGGAAGCGGATCTGTAGGAGAAAAAATGGAGACAGCCGGGGTGATCTGGACTTGGGAGCGGCTGAGGAGAGAACATTCGGCTTTCCTCTCCTGAAAACGTTGAGTCCACTATAATGCAACCAGCGATGAGTCCTCCAGCTCAGCAGGGCGCCTTGAGCGGCCGTTCATCCTTAAGGGGAGTAGATTAGACCTTGCCAAACGGCTGCCGACAGGGACCCCTGTTGCAGCCTCCTTTATTTCCAAAGGAAACTCCTTTCATACTGGGCCCTTGACCCCACACCAGCTAGTCCCCTGCACTCCAAATACCACCCCAACAAATATCTCACACATTCTCTTTCTTTCATGACTCCCTCCTTGCTGTGGATATCTCTCTAAATCCTGGTCCCTGCCTTAATTTCACTTGCCCGTTGCCTGGTCAAATGCATTCTACTCCCTCTGGTGTCATTCCCTTCAAACTTCATGACCCATCCCTGCCACCCTCCCTCCTCTCTCATTTCTCCTGTGCCCTTGGATGCTCGCTCCCTTTCTAACAAGTGCCTCTTCTGTGCAAATGCTTCTTTCTCTCCTCACTCTCTGCTCCTCTTTTCTATAAATTAGCCCTGCTCACTCAGTCTGACTCTGACTCGAAAAGCGGCCTCTCCTATGGGCCGTTTTTCTCCACCACTCCGCGCCCTGATGGCAGGGGTGGAGGCGTGGGGCTCTGCTATTCCTCTGCTCTTTATCTAAAGAAACCTTCATTCTTCCCTCGTTGATTTCCGTTCATTTGTTGATGTTCCACACGTCCAGATCTTCTCTCCTTCCTTTTTGTCCATGTGGCGGTCATCTATCGCCACCTACCTCTACTAATCCCCCTTCTGCCTTTCTCTCTACTTGAATCCTTTAAAAAAGGCTCTCTTTCTTTCTCTCCTCCGACGCCCGTTCTTCTCCTTGGGGACTCAACGCCACCTTGATGACCCCTCTCTCCCCTGGGCTTCTCGCTTTCTCTCCTAACCTCTCTTGTGGCCTTCAACAGTGGACTGCAGCCAGTACCCCACAGGATGGTCAATACCAGACTGGTTTCACTAAAAAACTTGCTCTCTCTCCGATTTCTCCATTTCCCCCTTTCCTCTCTTGGACCACACCTCATCTCATTTTTATATCTCGCGGTTCTCCCTTTCCATATCCCCCTCGCTTCTGCAGAAACCTGAGCTCTATTAACCTACCAAGCTTTGATTACCACTTTACGCTCCTCCCTCTCTCTCTCATTTGCTACAGACCTGAACCTGGTAAGGAACTACAACTCTGCTTATCCTCCTCTCTTGATTAAATGCCCGCTTTCTCCTCTGCCGCCATCGCCCTTCTAACCCCAGACCCGGCTAAAGTCCCACACGCCCCATGCTGCGTTCCTCCATTGTCCTCTGAACGCCTCTGGAGGAAAATCTCCACTCTCGCAGGACTTCCTTCAATACAAGTTTATGTGTTCCGGTTTAACTCTGACCCTTCTCGCTGCTAAACAAACCTACGTTACTTCACTACTCAACACACCACAAGTTTAACCCACGCCGATTCTCTATCTCTTGACTTCTCTCAAACACCCCAGGCCTCTTCTTCCTCCATTTCACCTCAGGGACTTGCTGACCATTTCAAGGAGGAAAAGGTTGTGTAATCCATTCATCAGAACACCCATCTGGTTCCTCCTCCCATCCTACACGGCTTCCTAACTCTCCTGCTTCCTTGGACTCTTTTTCCGCTGTCACAGAGGAGGATGTATTCCCTCATATGATCTCCTATTCTCCATCTACCACTTGCCTTTTGACCTTCATTCACTCCCATCTCCTTAAAAATCTGCTCCTTCTATAATCCTTATGCTCACAACACATTTTAACTCCTCCCTCTGTTCGGGTACCTTTCCTCCTCCTTCAAATATGCAAACGTTTTATCCATTAATCAAAAACAGCAAGCTTGACCCCTACCGTATTTCTAACTATCGGCCTGTCTCCCCTCCTGCCTTTTTGCCTCCAAAACTCCTTGAACGTTTTGTATTCTAGCGCATGACCTCCACTTTCTCAACAACCATTCTCTACTAGAAACCCTCTACAATCTGGCTTCCACACTGTTCAATCCACTGAAACGCCCTCACTAAATACATAATGCTCCATGCTGCCAAAGACAGAGGTCAGTGACACTCGGCTCATATTACTTTACCTCTCTGCAGCATTGACACCGTGACCACCCTCTTCTCCTCACATTCTCCCCCCATAATCTGGTAATCATAACAAAGCTCTATCCTGGATCTCCTTCTTACCTCTCCCATCGTACTTTCAGTTCTATTCTCTACACCTTCTCTCCTCCATAGATCTCTCTGTGGGGTGCCACAGGGTTCTGGCTGGGATCTCTTCTATCGTCTACACACGTTCTCTAGGTGACCTAATCACATCCCTTGGTTTAAAATATCACCTCCATGCTGACGACACACAATTTACTTTTCAACCCCTGACCTTACACATGCTGTACAGACCAAGTTTCAGAATGCTCGCTGCGCTTATCATCTTGATGGCCCCCCCCCTTCCGCCGAATTAACTGAACACGACAAAAACAGAGCTCCTTATACTTCCTCCCAAAACCTGGCCCATACCTCCTTTCACATTATTGTTGGAAGTACCATCATTCACAGTAGCCAAGGCACGCTTGCCTAGGGGTCACACTCGATCTCCTCACATTCCCTCTCATTTCCAAACGTCCTCTAAAACCTGTCGCTTTTCCTCCGCAATATTACAAAGATTCGCCCTTTTCCTCTGGGTACCGATGCTAAACTTGACTCAGACCCCATTCCTCCGTCTCGGACTACTGTAACCTCATGATGTACGGAATTCCTGCCTCTCACCTGTCTCCCTACAATCTATCCCTAAAAGTGCTGCTGCCCGAATCACTAGACTCTTCCTAATCTGTTTCAGTGTATCCCCGATGAACAGCACTCTCCTGCTTCCATCAATCCCGTATCACACATGCAATTCTCCTCCTCACTTTTAAAGATTCACACTCTTTGCTCCTCCTTACATACTCAGCCCCAAGTTATCGCAGGCACCATCCCGATCTTGCGTTATGCTCAAGGATGTCTGCTCTCTACCCCTTTGTATCTAAAGCCCTCTCCGGGCCTTTAAAAACCTTCTCACACCTTGGCAATGCCTTCCCTCAATACCGATAGCACCCTCTCTTCACCTTTAAGAACCACCTTTAAGACAAACCTGCATAAGAAGTATGAGTGCACCGTTCGATATTACTAGACAATGTACATAAAACGGGGCCCCCCGTGCACCACTTACCCAAAATGCCCTCCTATGTATTGTACATTTCTCCTAACATACCACTACGATGTAAGCTCCTCAGGGCAGGGATCCTTTTCCTAAATGTTACTTTTATGTCTGAAGTCTATTTTCCAATGAGTGTTATTTATATTATTGTATTATCTGATTACCACGTGGATTAATGCTGTGAAGTGAATATGTTACAAATGGGGCTATACAAATAAGACATCGATTACAATTACAAGTACTATAAAAAATGCACAACATAGATAACGTGACTCTGATCTCCAGTGGGAACTAACAAACAAATGATAATGCAAATAAGTGATGAAGCCCCCTCCCTCATGCCACCCCCACTGCTGAATTTGTCCACATGATGATTTATATGGACTCTTCTGCCCCATCTGCATTTTTTTTTTTACTTAATGTTAAGCATCAATGCTGCTCCTGCCCCTTTTTTCTTATTTGTATATGAAGCGTTCTGTGAACAATGTATAATTCTACATTCTTACAAGTACATAGCTGGCAATCGTTGCTGCTCCTGTTATAAATTGTCAAAATCCTGATTGTGTGGACTAACATAATGGCCTCCTTTTCAGTTTCATTCAATCCTTCAGTCAGTGTAACAGCAGCTACTATGGATCCTATACTACTAAGGCAGGGGTGTGCAACTTTTTGCCCTGCGCCCCCCGCCCCCCGGGCCCTGATATCTACCACGCTCGCCCCCTTACTTTGTCTCAAGTATGAAATGACGCTGCAGGGGTCAGTGACGCACGTGACCCGTGGCGTAATTTTACACCACGTCGATATGGCCACGCGGGTCTGCGACGGTCAAGTGACTCACAGCGTCATTGCCGCCGCGTCAACATGAAGCAGTCAGAGAGTCAAGGTAAGGGAACTACAGAGCCCATCGCGCGGTCCCCCGGCATTTAATTTAATGCCTTCTGGAAGAGCGTGACCCTCTGAAAGCACACGCCCACCCCCAACAAAAAATATTCCCGACCCCAGTTACAGTATCTATTGTTATTGTTTACAGCTCAAAACTGCTGGAAAAACATTGGCACAAATGATCCACAATAGAAGTGTTACAAAGATTCCTGCACTGCTCTGCCTGCTATAGAAATCAAAAGATGCTTTAACCTCGTAAAATTGCATTAAGAGTTGTGTGTAAACGAAAAAAAGAAAAAAAAAGGTGTGTTTAGGCCCGGCTGACCCACCCAAATCTCAACATTGGCCCCTGTGGTCTAACGGCCCAATTACAAGTTGTGGATAGTCATATGGTGCACCTGCTGGCTCAGGACTCCTGCGTCTCCCGCATGATGGTGTGTGGGGAGAACCGTCAGACAGGCAGATGAGGTTATGGGTGCTGGTCTCACTAGAGTTTAAAGTGCAGCGCTCCCACCGCACCAGGGTCACTGCGTCCGCCATGGGATGATCTGGCGAGGGAAAACCCTCCTGGTGTGCTCCTCTCTGTACTTCTCATTCGATAGATACACGAGAGGGTTTTCTGGATGAACTCATCTTTATTGACACGGGCAAGGCAATGCCCTCCCAGGAGTATCTTCAGCCGCTCATCTCTCAAGTGTCCCTTTGGTTAGGTAGTCACCAGATCAGGGATTCCATATTCCGCAGGAATCATGGTCATGTGCCAGGTCCCGGACACAGCCTCCTGAGTAATATAACAAAACTGAAGAACTTCCTCCATCCGCTCTGACAAGAGCTTTCCAGCAACCATCAGCAACCACTACTTTGCAACTCCACAATCAACTTCAACTAACTTTAGAACCACAGTGCTGGCCTTATGTAAGATTATGAGGTGACACATTCTCTGACACACTAACCATGGAAGTCGAGCCTGTGACCAGTCCCAGCCATACAAGGCACCCCACCAGGGTGTGAGGGGAAACCTCATGATATGCTGGACATGCCCACACTTACAGGCCTTACTGCCAGCAGGAGAGATGACGGTAGGAATTTTACATGACCGCTACATTCTCCCCCTGGTGAATCCCAATAGTCCTCGCTGGACTAATTTTGCATACTCGTGTTCAGGAAGCACTGCAACCAAAACATAATTTTAGGTTTTAACATCCATACAAATTTTCAGCATATTGTAAACTTGACTTCGTACATATGAATCAGTCATCGCAAAGCCCGCCCCGACCCGCAGCCACCACGCAGATGCGTTCAGTACCCCCTAAAAATGTGATCGGGTCAGGTTCCGCACTCCCAGCTCTCACCACAGATCATGGACCGTAACATATAATGCCTAGGTGATCTCTCTGGCACATAGGTCACCTCTATGTTTGTGAACTTTCTCCCTATGCTCCACACTCTCGCCTCAGGGTTTGTCTATCTTTCTTGGCCGTTTTACCTACTAATGTCGCTCCCCCTATTGTTTAAGTCAGCTCTATAGTTTCTTGGAGCCACGATCCTAATTGTCCTCAATTCATCAAATCAGGGGCTCCGGAACATAGGGGATCTCCAACCCATGGGATTTTTTATACTTGACTATTATAAGCCTCTCCGCCCGACTGACCCTGGTCAGATCAGCACTACCTGCCCCTCCCAGGTAACACCCATGATAGGGGTCATCAGGTCAAGCTGGACTGACAGGGTTGCCGGGCCCCATGGGCGCTATGTCTCTCGCTCCAGCTGGAACCACCTCTCCTTAATTCCTGTCCCCTTCTGCTGGGTTTGTAAAACTTCCCTCTCTCCACCAGAATTACCACGTCCTCCCGCCGGATGAGGAATCCGAGTACTGTCCATCCAGGCGGAGAGTAGTTACCACTCAAATCGTGAGCCCCACACGGGTCTCCTTAAAGGATTAAGGCCATGGTTCCCGGTCATCATCAAACGAAAACCCCCTGACGACCTGTGGACCGCGGTTTGGACCACCGCGAGGACCCGGAGCCTTTACTGCGGTTGGGGTGCTGTGTACCCGCCACCCTAATTATCATCCTCCCCGTGAGACACCTTCGTAGTCCACTGGCTGCCTCTCCCCAGTCCGTTTTTTCCCCCTCCAAAGGTATGTCCACAAGTCAAGATGGGCGGTGAAACCCGGTGACCGTGTGCATGGGGGGTTTAGGGGGATTAGCTAGGGAATGGGTGGGGGGCTATTGGGCATGGGAAGGGGACCCCACGGGGTTACGAACACGCTCCGGCTGTCCGTAGATGGTCCAAGGATGATGTCTAACCTCCTCAGTCCTGAAACGTTCTCCCATCTTTCGGGCAATACGGCGGCGGGGGCTTCTCCCAATCGCGAAGGTCGCTGCTTCCTTTCTGGGTTACCCGTGCCACAGGAAGTGACGTCCTCCCCGGAAACACGGAAGCGTAGCCATTCTTGCGTTTGGACCCCCATGCGGGATCTCTTACCCCACGACGGACATCCGGTTGGCTCGCCGTAGCAACGGAAGTGATGCCGTCCTCCACGTGCGCGTTGGGGCCTGGCCGCGGCCCCTCACGCGCTTCGCCGATGTTGTGTCCAGGAAGAGATAGGGCTTTTGGCTTACCCATTCCGCAAGGGGTTGGTAGGCGTCTCTCTCCCATCTACGCAGATCCCGGGTGGCGGGACTCCGTCGTTCGGATGCCTATCTGCGGGGGACGTACCGGTCACTCACCCACGGGGCGGTCGTTCTGCCGTCGTCTTTTACGCTCGTTCTTGCTACGCCAGCTCACGGAGCGAGGTCCTCAATCAGAGTAGTCCCCTCGCCCGGACCTAGGGGTTCGCGGGGCGGGGTGAAAGTCTCTTGCCCCTGTCGCGGGGTAATCCAGCCTCCTCAATGGCCAGTGACCAGCCGATTGACAGGCGCCAGTCCCCTGTCTACGGGACCGCGCGGTTGATCCACAGCGGCGCCCGGGGACTAAGACAGCAGGACCGTTGGTCACATCCACCGGGGGGGCAGCAGCTGTATGGGGACGAACGAATGTGGGCATAGGCCACGATACAAGTCCCGCAATGAGGGCAACGTGCCATCGATAACAGTACCTCGGGCAGCCCGCCTTGTAGGCAGAGCCCGACTACCGTCTCTGTTATTGGCCACCCTCACACAGCACCCCGAGGCACTGGAGTTAGGGCTGGGGGAGACCATAGTGCCAACAGTGGAGGAGCAGGCCATTCTTGCGTCAGGAGCACTTCGTACAGGTCTCTCCTTATGGGGTTCTCCGCAACTGAGGTGGAATGGAAGTTGCTGGATCCGCCACTCCATGCGTCGGCTCCTCCCTTCTCTGACAGGAGTTGGAACCAGCCCCCAGTGAGTTGCCAATAAATGGGCCGGTCCCAAAGGGGAATTCAGCCCATTAATTAAGACCGCACCTCTCTCATCCTGGTGCGCGGTTAGCGTTTTCGCGCCAATTTTCCTCACAGAGCGGAGCTCCTTCAGCGGCTAGTTCCCGCCTTCTCCTTGCAGCAGCTTTTTGCACAAGTACGCTTCGCAATAACATCCACGGCCGGACTACTTTTGTAGTGGCGCCGTTGGATATCAGCCCGAGGCCCGTGGGTGATCACCCCACAGGCCATATTGAAAGTCACGCCCCCTGGTAGAAATCAGGGGAGGGTCCCATAAAACTCAACGTTGACTCAGCACAGGGCTGAATTAGTCACTGTCATCCGGCGCAGCAAAGCTTTCGCGCCTGCCCCCATCAGGGAGGGGCTTGCTGTTCGCGCCCATTCCCGGCCCGCTCTGTGCAAGTCTGCAGCAGCCATTTTTTCTGCGCCCCTGTGGCCATTGCGGTTTCCCTAGAAGCGGGAACCGGCCATTTTGGTTGGTTTTGGCGCCAAAAAGTCCAGTCGTTCGATTCCTCACGGGTTTCCCCAATTATTGCAATGTCCTCACATTTTTCAAGGTTGGCCCCTCGCTGTCCCAGGCAGGATAAAAACGGGGCAGCCACGGCCTTTGCTTCCGCTCCAGAGCAAACTCGGTAAGGACAATTCAGCGACAGTCTGCTATTCAGTGGGTTGAACGCCACGGTGTGCCCTCCCAATCAGCCTCTGTCAGCAATTTTTACGTTCGCAGCGCCACGCGGATCCTCCACCTCTCAAACAGTGTCGTACAGAGGCTCCACTCTGCGGGGCAGCCACCACACCGGTACAATAAAGATTTAGCTCAGATGCCACCACATGTGTACTTTTCTAGGGTGTGACTAAGGGGTGCTCTACCTCAGGCTAGGCTCCTCTTCAGTGTCTGCGGTGATCCATGCATCCAGTCTGTGCTCCCTTACGGTGAGTGTCTGGAATGGCTAGGTACCTCTGGCTGGCTCTGCATGCAGTACTGGGGCGTTTCTACCTGTCTTGCGTTCAGCCTAGGCGCAGAACCCTCTCCAGGACTCCTGACAAGTTAACAGCTGTCCTTCTGGCATCCTACCAACTAGCACTGCCTCAAGGTAACCGGTCAGCTATAGGCCCGCTCCAGACCCTCACTCCTTCAAGGCCCCTAGGTTTGTCCCTGCGGAATGACAATATCCGTCAGCCCCCGGACTTACCCCTAGGTCCGTCCCTATCAGCACAAAGTGGCGCAGACAGCTCTCCCTGTTCCAAGTGACCTAGCAAAAGCCGGTCTGTCGACGGATTTTGATCTCAGCAGCTCGCCTCCAAAGTAAAGGTGTTCTGGCCCGGCCTGACCCACCAATCTCACATGGACCCTGTGGTCTAACCGGACCCCCCATTACAGTGTGGATATGTCATATGGTTGCACCTGCTGGCTACAGGATCCTGAGTCTCCGCATGTGGTGTGTGGGGCAGCAACCAGTCAGACAGGCAGTGAGGTAGGGTGCTGAGTTCACCTAGTTAAAGTGCAGCGCCTCCCACCTCACCAGGGTACCTGGTCCGCATGGGGATGATCCGGGCGAGGAACTCCTCCGTGTCTTCGGCTGTGAACTGGCGAGATAAGGCGTCCGCTTTCAAATTCTTTGACCCCGGAATAAAAGAGATAATGTAGTTAAATCGTGGAAAAAAAAACAGTGACCAGCGAGCCTGACGAGCTCCAAGACGACGGGTATTCTGGAGGCCAGGGTCATGTGTAAGATGATTAGCCCAGATAGTTTCAACTCGGCCCTCTTTTCAAAGCACAACATGTTCTGTATCTTTTCTTTACTTTATTTGGGGAAAGCAGCATAAAAGACAGGCACTTGTGTAGAGATGTTGGTGTTTGGATAATGTCTCTCTGTGGGTGCTTTGTAGTTAAGGACAGGTGAAAAGGGTAATCCTGCCACTAGAGCAGTTACAGCAGGGTACTCACTCAGCCGGTGGTGAAGGTGGAAAGGGAAGTGAGGGGCAAGGGTCACACTAAAAGTGAAGTGAGAATGCACTAACTGTCAGCAA
>WSYH01001131.1:0-14143 GCA_036426205.1 Ascaphus truei
TAATAAAGTGACACCTAAACAAACCTCTGACCCCCTCTGCTCATGGTTATTTCTGTCATTGTTATCCTACAACACACTGTCATGTCTGAGAGCTAGTAAAATACTGTACATACTGTACTCAGGTAATGTACTTAAGCCCTCCAGATCAGTTGTTAAAAGCCTCAGGTTTTCAACACTAGGAAAAGGCATACTGAAGACCCCTGGCAGGTAGAAATGGCGGAAACGTCAACCAAACGTAAGAGGTTTACTGTACAAGAAAAAATTGCTGCGCTTGACAGAATAAAATCTGGAGTCACGCAAGCCAAAGTGGCTAGAGACCTAGGACTGAATGAGTCTACAGTTCGCGGATGGAAAATGGAGGAGGAGAAACTTCGTGATGCAGTTAAATCCATAGAAACAGACGATGGACTGAAACGTAATCGTTTGCGTGAACCTAAAGACAGCCAGTTGGATAAAGCTGTTTTTCAGTGGTTTGTCCAAGAAAGATCCAAAGGCACGCCTCTGTCTGGACCCCATCTGCAAACGCAAGCCAAAAAGTTTCACAACCAACTTCTCGGCAATGCTTCAACCTCCTTCGCGGCAAGTAGTGGATGGCTAGATCTCTTTAAAAGGCGACATGGAATAAGGAAAACCGCTATATCAGGAGAGATACGGTCAGCTGACGATGAAGCTGCATGCTCGTACCCTGCCCAGCTTCAGAAGATAATTGAAGATGGTGGTGTACCGCAGAACAGGTTTATAACTGCGATGAGACCGGACTGTGTTTCAAAATGCTATCGAATACCACTCTGGCCTGTAAGAATGACGAACAGCGTAAACAAGGATTTAAACAAATGAAAGACAGAGTGACTGTACTTTTTTGTGTGAACCAAACTGGAAATCCCAAACTGATGCCACTTTGTATTGGCAAGTTTAAATCGCCACGGTGCTTCCACCATGTGAATATGGGTACGATGCCTTTTTCGTATGACTTTAGCAAAAATGCCTGGATGACTGCCAGTATTTTCGAAAGGTGGTTTCATCAACAGTTCGTACCAGAGGTCCGTAAACACTTACGGCAACAAAGGTTGGATACAAAACCTTTGTTACTTGATAACTGCCCTGCACATCCCCCGGCCGATAGCCTAATAAGCCGAGATGGAAAAATAAGTGTCAGCTACTTGCCCAAGAACACGACATCCAAAATACAGCCACTGGATCAAGGCATTATTGCAACCTTTAAGATGAACTTTCGGAAAACGCTGATACAGCGAATAATCACAAGTGATGATTCAGTTACGACATTTTTAAAGAAAATGAATCTAAAAGAAGTTTTTTATATTGGTGGTGAAGCATGGGAAGCGGTCATACAAATGTGCATTTAGAAATTTTGGCGAAACATAACAGGTGCACGTCCGGTACCGGCTAACGTTGAAGTGACAGTGAAGACAATGCTGACTTTGAGGGGTTTACGGAGGAAGAAGTCACCGCCGCCAATCTGTTATTTGCAAACTATGTTAATGAAGGCCTCACAGAAGAGGAAATGGCCAATGCAGAACGAGTACTGGAACCGTTCCTTGATACGGAAAGTAGGGCTACAATTGACTCTTGGGTCGATGGGGACAGCAGCTGTCCTACTCATGAACATATGACGGACTCAGAAATCATTCAAAGCCTTAGTAGTGAAAATACTGATTTGGATACTACTGAAGACGATGAGGACGAGGAACCAGAGCCGCCACCAAAGATCACAGAGGCGCTCGTAGGATTACAAACAGGACTTAAATTTCTAGAGACAGAAAACATCGATTCAATTACAATCTTGCAATTAAAAAGAATCATTGAAATCGTCAAAAAGAAGAAAAGAGATGCACTGAAACAGACAACCCTCGATAGTTTTTTTAACGTGTAATCTCAAGCTGTTTTGATTATGTACAATACTGTATGTTTTTTGTTGTACAGTTGTTACATGAACACAGAGTGCATTACACGGTTTTCACATTAATTAGGAATTACAGCCCCATTGTTAATGTTCAAAAAGCAATGGACAGTAACTGGAATGTTACATGTATAAAAGCAGTTGCGAGTTCAGTATGTGCTGTATCTACAGTAGATACTGTATGTGTTTTTGTGTGTTGAGCAAAAAGTTATTTAACGTAGTACTTTATTTACAGTATTTATGAGAAATGAACAACACGATAATTGGTGTTTTAAATACAGTTCTTTATTGTAGAATGCATCAATAAAAGTGTTAATACTGTACAATTGTGCATTTTCTGTTCTATTCTATTGCTGAGGTTTTAAACACACACCGACACACTGTCACACACACACACTGACACACACACACACACACAATGACACTGACACACACCCTTACACACACCCTTACACTTACACACTTACACACACTTAAACACACACACTGACACACACACACACACACAATGACACTGACACACACCCTTACACACACCCTTACACTTACACACTTACACACACTTAAACACACACACACTGACGCACACTGACACACACCCTTACACTTACACACTTACACACACTTAAACACACACACACTGACACACAATGACACTGAGACACACCCTTACACACACCCTTACACTTACACACTTACACACACTTAATCACACACACACACACTGACACACACACACTGACACACACTTACACACACTGACACACACTAACACACACACTGTCTGTGTAGTGTTTCATCATAGTCATCAACAGCGCATGTGTCTGGATGTGGAGAGCATTGCACATGGCTCATGTAAACAAAGCAGGTACGCCACAGTCTCTTCTTTGAAACCCGATCCCATGCACATGCGCAGTGCGATCATAACACAGCAGTGAAATGCTGGGCATTCCGAACACTGACAGACACCGGGAGCAGAGCTGCCAGATGCAAGGTAAGAGATTTGTGCGGTTGCCGCTGCCCCACTGGGTCTGGGAACACTGGGAGAGTTCTCAGCTTTCCCTCCGGCGCACGCGGTAGCACTGATGCGGCGGCCATATTTTTTAAATATTTTTTTTTTGCAGCACCCATTTTGTTTTTTCTCGACTCCGTTACTAACGCGGTGGTCTCGGGTGGACCCCGAGGACCGCGCTACAATGGGGTTAAGCTGTATATATATATTGTAATTTATTGTTTTAAGTATTTTTTAAATATCTGGGGGCTATGCACTAAGCTCCGAGCTTTCGCGCCGTATTGATTGCTTGTATTGATTGGATTAGCTGTCTACTGTTTTTATTGACTTTATTTAGGTATGCTAATGCAGGGTTTAATAATGGGCAAATAATCTATTATCCATATCTGGATAATAGTTATTTTGCACATTATTGTACTGTATGTGTTAGGGGGGTGTATTTAGTTAGAAATAATGTTTAGTATTTTTGTTGGCACAACATTGGTACCGCAGGCCCACGGGTACCCCAGGACTCCCGCGGGGACCCGGGACGGTCGCGGGGTCAGCCGGGGACACCCGCGCGACCCTCTGCCTCCCTCGGGGACCTCTGCGGGGTCAGTCGGGGACACCCGCTGACCTGTTGTATTGGTTTTGCACCTGCAAAAAGGTAAACAAAGAATTTTTTCTAAGTCCAGCTTTTTTTATCACCTGCCTTTAGCTGGTGAGCTTTATTCAGCGCAACTTTAACGTACGATCAGTTTGCGTTGCTTAGTGAATCCCGCAGAAGGGCAGGATTCAGCGCAAACAGCTGATCGTACGATCAAAGTTGGACTTAGAAAAAATTTCAAGGAAAAGCCCGTTTTAGAGCGCAAAGTGCCTGTTTGCGCGGCTTAGTGCATAGCGCTCGGCGGAACTTCATGTTCTAAAAGCACTTTGCGCTCTTAAAACAACTTATCACTGCTTAGTACATAGCCCCCTCTGACTGACACAATTGAAATTAAAACAGACGTATGTGTATACTTTATTTATAAGTAGTGTTAGAAAATATAAATTATTTGTGTAATATCATTTATAACAGCCATACTGAGCAAATACATACATTTTTAGTAACCTATATAATCAACCATCACTGCTGTCTCATATCTATTTATGGGTTAATACATAGCAGCTTAATTCTGCAGTAACACTATTAACAACATTTTTAGGGTTTACTCCAAGTTGAACTTGGCAAACAATGTTAATGCACGTTATCCTTTTGGAGCGCAAAGAACCAGGTTAATGCACTTTATCCTTTTGGGGCACACAGAACCATTATTTTATAGTAGATACTATAAAAATAGATAACCTAGGGCAATCCATTACTGTACATCAAAAATATATTTTAAAAAAACCACACTGATGGTAGCTTCAGAAATGTAAGGTTAATATAGGTACACACAAGCGCCATTTAAAATGAGATTTTGATGCCAAAAAGAGCCATTTATGAAAATGAGTACATAGGCCCCAATACTGTCATAACTTCTAAAGATGCACTCCAAGCGGCAATTTAAAAAATACTTATTTTTTTTCTCAATAGGTTACAGTTTTGTTTTCAGCGCCATGGAATCCCTGCTTCCCCAGATACTTACATCCATTGGGGGTGCCAGTCCAGATCGGTGAATTTGGGGCTATCAAAACGGTGGCTTTAAAGCTGCCACATCCTGCGGGCCAATAGGAAACCGTGATGAAATCCCTTGCAACTTCTGATTGGCCCACATGACAAGGGACATTAAAAAAGCAGAGAGATACCGGTACCACCCTACCGAGTTCAGTATCTCAGGAACCAGGGGGTCTCCAGATCTAAAATGAATGTGGTTCAGCTCCAGAGAACCCCCCCCCCCCCCCCAAACCTATTTAAAAATAGATATATTATCCCTAGGAGTGCTCCTTTAAATCAGCAGTCAAATAGCGTTATTTTTGCCCCCTTTAATATGTGCATCAATACAATCCAGACAATAAGTAATTAACTAAGTTGCCGATCAATCCATTCTCCTGTGATCGATCAGCGAAGATTCGGCTTGGGGGTTTACTAAATGGTTGTCAGTGCAGCAGAAGAGGACCAAATATGCAACGTTCTGTGGGGAATATCATGTGACTAGGCAATAACTAGATACAATTGGTGAACTGCTAGAGAGAGGGCAGGGCTCAAAAGGGATGTGCCAGAGCCTGTTTCAGAAGAGGAAGGGGATGTGACTTTGTAAATGGTGCAATATAAACAAAACATGCTTATTACATTAGAATACATTAAAAATGGCATTCACAGTTGTTTAAAAAAAGTATTTTCTCATAGTACAGAACTGATTTATTTAAAAAAACACACGTAGGGTATTGCTTGGTCTGTGGCTTTTAAGGGCAATGATGTGGGAGAACTTGCCAAAACATTCTCAGACTACTGTAGCTTCACAGGAACTCTGCTAGTCACTTATCAATGTGTTTAAACATACAATACAGACCTTATTATCCCGGTAACGCAATGTGCTGCATTAACGCTGCTGTGTTATGCAAAAGTATTGCTATTAAATACAATAGTTAAGAATTGTTAAAAAAGAGGGTTTTTTTTCAAAATAATAATTAATATAATAAATAGTTAACAATAAATTTTAAAAAATGAACATATTACTTTATGCTTTAACTTGCGTTAATGGGGCTACATCAGTATCTGTCCTGGACTCCTACTTTAGTACAATAAACTGTATATGGCTGCTTTGTAGGACTATTGCTTCTACATTTTAATATTTATAACAGTTTATAACTTCAACCACTTTATTTGTGTTGCCTAGTGCAGTTCTCTTTAACCTGCCATACTACTGTACATGTATGTAGTTTGTCAGAATACAAGTGCACAATTTACTGAAGGGTATAATGGCTATGTGGTCAGTATAGTAATTGTCAGTTCTTCATTCTTATGTGTTATTGCATGTTCCTGAAATCTAAGTGGGTCATCAATGTAAAACTAGGGCATGCACACTGCACCAGATCAATCAAGAAAATCCCATTGGTATCAGTGGGAATGTTTTTCCTTAATAAATATAATACTGTTTTGTGCCCTAGTTTTGCCTCCTGGATGCAGTCGGGAGATATCATAACCTCCTAGATGTTTGAGTACAAGATTTTAATTCTTACAGTAGCTTCAGATAATGGTAAACATACAATAATTGAAACATAAAAGAAAAGCATTCATGCTGTTAAAATAGAAACATGTTCACATTTGATGTTAACAGATATAGGAGTTTCTAGGGGCTTCCCTAGCTGACATTTTCTCCACCCAACCTCGCAATAACATTTGAAATGGCACCGATGACTTCTAAAGGTAGATCCCAAGGTCCTAGTTAAGGCACCTTCCTTTATTCTTGACACCAAACACATTCTATCTCTTCTTCACAATTTCACTGTGCACATATCTTATCTATGGGTCACTTTATATGTGGTTTCATTATACACTAGTATAGCACATCAACATGGTTTATTAGCCCCTAGGTATTATTTAGAACACACTTCTACACTATCGCCAGCACACATCACCTTTTTACTTGACAGTATCCATTTCATACTCACCCACAATTGTTTCCAGTTTGACGGTCAGTACTATCTCCAAACACATGGGACAGCGATGAGCACTTGCTTTGCCCCATCGTATGCCAATCTATTCATGGGTTGGAGGGAAATTTCCCACGTGTTTTGAGATAGGAATCCTTTCCGTCATAATGTAGTGCTATACAAGCGTTACATTGATGATTTGCTCATCATTTGGAGTGGCACTATCCAAGATGTATTACTCATCTTTGATTATTTAGGAGACAATACACTGAATTTACAATTCACTCAACTACCATCGTCATCACATCCAATTTTTGGACCTATATCTTTTTGTAGATTTGGATAAAACTATTAAAACTGACATTTACTGCAATGAAAATTCTCACACCTCCTTGCTACATGCAAGGAGTTGTCACAACAGATCCCTCTTCAAGGGAATTCCAAGAGGACAATTCCAACGCTTCAGAATTGTTCCTCACTAGATGATTATAAAAGTAGGTCAAGTGATTTGAGAAATCATTTTTTACAAAGAGCTTATAAGAACAAAGATTTGTCTGAAGCTTTTGAAAATGCACTTTCAGTAGTCAGATTTGATCTTATTTCTGTAGATAATCTTGATATTAGTGAAGATTCTAATACTCATCTACATATGACTGCACATGATCCTCCCTAATTTATGACACAATACAGCAATCAGGCTGTGGCCATAGCTCCATTGTCAAAAAACATTGGCAAATTCTTTCTTTTTACCACCTTTTACATAAAATGGTATAATTGGATCCTAAAACAGTATTTGCTAAATCCTAAACACTTGGCAATATGAGCACAAAGGGTAGAGTATCAAAAAAGGCAGCCGCTCCTTAAGGGTACAGAACTCACCAGTAGGTAAAAGTAAAAAACTTTATTAAACTACATAAAAACAGATACGGTCCACAGACAGAACAAAAAGAACCTCCTCCCACGCGTTTCGAACAGCTAGTGTTATATATACATACATACATACATACATACACACACACACACACACGATTAACCAATATACAAATAAGACCATCCACTGAAAGTGTTTGAGCCGCACCTTTATGTTTTCACTTTTATTTCACTTTATTATTGTGAAATAGTATCACTTTACAGTGCACTTTGTATTCATTTAAGATTTGTTTCATGTACAGTGTATTTTGCTGAATTACACTTTTGTTACACTTACTATCAATTAAGCGCCCATCCTTGCACTTTGTTCTCACCCAGTATTCTTCAGGCTCCTCTCATGCGGCAGCGGGTGGGGTTGCATTGTTAGCGGATACCAACCGGGGGTTCCCCACTAGCAACTAACTGGGAACACTCTGGTCTGGATACAGTGAGTGCCCCTATTCACTTCTCCAGTAGTGGGTTTCCCAGCCATACTTTCTACAACTGTTGCTCATCTCCGCAGCACCTCCAAATGTAGCACCTGTTCCCCCCCTGCCATGGAATATTTGGCCACTACATGGGTGTTTCCCCAGTGCTGTCGCTCACTTGCTTGGTTCAGGAGGTCTGAGTTGCTCTGCATTTGGTAGTTGGAAGTACAAACAGGCAGGCTTTCTCCATCTCTTACAGTGCAGCACCTCCATCCCATGAGGATCCTGCTGAATGCAGCATGGTCCCCACAGGCAATACTCCTTCCCAATAATCACACACCATAGTTGGTCCAACGGCAGGTTTATTGCATAGCAGCATGGTACATCTCCGTCCCTGGAGCAGACACCAGGGGCTTGAGGCCCCAAGAGCCCCCCCCCCAATCTCCTTTACCCTCTTGTAGGGAAAATGGGTATCACACTGTACCATAATCATCACTAACCTCAATTTGGTGGAGTGTCAGCTTTTATACCGGGGGGAAGGACTTGTAACCCTGCCCCATAACAGGGCAGGTACTGACAGGCATCACTCCATATACATATTATCCAGTCAGTACCCTCCCCAGGTATGACACTGCAACTGCCGGTTTAGGCCTGCCCCTGGATTAGGCAACATAGTACCTATCCAGACTGCAATTGCAGGCTAGGCCCTGCGCAGGAGTTTAACCCCAACACTGCTTGTTCCTATCAAGACTTACAGTGTTGAGGCAAGAAGAAGAAGTGACTGATTCAGTCTCTCTCTTACTGCGTGTCTATTATATACAGGTGCAGCCAGATAGGATTCACACCACACAAGTCCCATTAAAACAGAGGGACCCCCACTGTGTTAATCCGATGGTCCATTACAGCCTGCTGTGCATTATCTATCTGAGTGGTTGCGGGATGCTCAGGGATTTTCCTCAAACATTGGCTCAGAACCGGCAGTTGCATCTGTAAGTATAACTATTGCATAAATAGATTTAATATGCAGAAATTATATAAACCACACGCCCAGGGTAAATGAGTACAATGGCAAAGGGAACAAATTAAAAATGTGAATATATTAAGTGTTACATCACATAAAAATAAATCTACTAAGAAATTTTAAAACATTAGTGTTAGACACACACACAGATCTCTGGATTCATATGCTGCTCTTAGGTCTGTAAATTGGAACAGAGAACAGCAAAAAAAAAAAAAAAAAAGCACCCAGAATCCAATGATCAAAGTGTACTCAATTTACTGATGACAGATATATTGAAACAAATAAAAACATAGTAAACCATAAGATAAAAACACAATACAGAACAGTATATCTGTTTTAATCATGTAGTTACCAGTAGGTGAGCAGGGTCCACTGAAAATAAAAAGTTTTTCTGCAATTGTTAAACAGAATTGGACCTCAGGAAATTCAGCTTTTTAAGTGGAATAAATGTTGGAAAAAAGCCTGCATGCCTAATAATCCAAAGTAATTAAGTGAATGTCAATGCAGTGATCAATATAATAGAGAGGAGTGCTGCACACCTCAAAAATAGAAAAATGATACAATTACCGGTGCTCCAATGTTACAACGAAAGCCTGCAGTCAGTCCTGGATATATAGAAAAAGGAACAGAGGGCACAACGGATTTAGCAAATCCAAACTCATTTATTGAGCCAACACAACGTTTCGACCGTGATGGTCTTTTTCAAGTGACAATGGCATAAACAAAATCTCTTCTAACAACATATAGTGCCCCAAATCCCCACAATGCAACCTGTTCAATCAGTGTTGATGGAATCCATGTGCTTAACCAATGTCCAGTGTATATACTTGAATAGGTGATCCCCAACAGATGTGAGTCCTCCTGTAGATATCGTGATGTTCATGTCCTCCCACTTCCTGGTTATTCGGCATCCATCTTCGTGACGTCATCATTCCGGGTCCTCAGTGGCTGGAACGCAAAATCCTCATGCGTTTCAAGTGCGCGCATGCGCAGTAGATATACGCTCGATCTCCTTCATCTCCTTCCAATTTGAGACGCCTGAAGTGCAGACTGCATATGAGTCATTGCACAAGCGTCAGTCTTTAATCATTCTGGGTCCTCAGTAGTTGGAACGTAAGATCATCATGCGTTTCAAGTGCGCACATGCGCAGTAGATATCCGCTCGATCTCCTTCAAATTGAGACGCTTGAAGTGCAGACTGACGTCACGAAGATTGATGCCGAATAACCAGGAAGTGGGAGGACATGAACATCACGATATCTACAGGAGGACTCACATCTGTTGGGGATCACCTATTCAAGTATATACACTGCACATTGGTTCAAGGGACTGATTAAGCACATGGATTCCATCAACACTGATTGAACAGGTTGCATTGTGGGGATTTGGGGCACTATTTATATGTTGTTAGAAGAGATTTTGTTTATGCCATTGTCACTTGAAAAAGACCATCACGGTCGAAACGTTGTGTTGGCTCAATAAATGAGTTTGGATTTGCTAAATCCGTTGTGCGCTCTGTTCCTTTTTCTATAAATGCAGTGATCAAGCCACACTAAATCAACCAAACCTGTTAGGAGGAGTAAGGATTGTTCAGCCTAAGGACAGAGCACTGGAGAGAGGTACTTGTGGACTCCATTGTCAGGAGTTCTGGCGCCAAATTCAAAGTTGTGTGTTGCATGTGGAAACTCTTTTGCGCACACCGGTGGGCTCTTTGACATCCAAAATCAGAGATTCCAGGCAAAGGAGGTAGGCGCCTGGTCTCTGCCAGCTGATTTCTTCGCTCCACAAATTGCTGAGCACACTCAGCTGGAACGTTTAGGCAACACACAGCACCCGCACAGCACCAAGTTTGCTGAATCAAAGCTGGTCACATTTGAAGATCGTAGGAGAAATTTGAAACGCTGATACTCACAATTGCTGCAAACTAGCACCGTGCATGAGAAAAACAAAGTCCACAGATAGCTTTCCTTACTCACAGCTTGTCAGCTATTGATGAAATACAATGCAAATGTTGCAATACTGGTAGAGCTCTGAGTGCAAGCCACCCTACGCGTTTCGTAGCGCTCTGCAACTTTGTCAGGGTATGGTTTGCATTGAGACTTTCTGGCAATATTTATGCGAGCCCTCTAATTTGGGATAATTCTTCCAATTCGCCCAAGACTGCAGTCAATAATAACAGAAGATGAAAGATGTTACTTAATAGCAACAAACCGTGCAGTATATTGTAACGGAAGCCAATGGATATACCAGATGTATCTAATTTACATTGCCAGACAGTGTCAGTAAATGTGAAATGTAATGAATGTTGATCATAAAAATATAAATGATACTAAAACATGTATATATAAAAATATACATCATAATTAAATAAATGACGTTACATTTATTATAAAAAAACACACAAAAAGAATGAGAGAGAGAGAGAGAGGAGTAAGAGAGAGAGAGAGAGAGGAGAGAGAGGAGAGGAAGAGAGAGAGAGGAAGAGTGGAGAGAGAGAGAGGAGAGAGGAAGGAAGAGAGGAGAGAGAGGAATAGAGGAGAGAAAGTGGGAGTCATTGTTATATGTATGTTGTAGTTAGTGTTAGCTATATTCTATTGCTGGCAATATTGTGTAACGGGTATTCCACCCCACCCAATCACATATATAGTGTGGGTGAGTAGAACATGCGGTGTTACCGGTGTGGTGCGTATACCTGCAGGCTCACAGGAGGTCTGAGCCTCCGCTAGTGAGAGCCTGGGGTGAATCTTCTGGAACGTATCTTCTTTCAGCGCCTCCACCTATGTAGGATTTTAGGGAAGTGTACAATGACCCTACATAGGAACCCACTCAGAAACCACACACACAGTGATTATATAACTAATGACTTTACTAACAAATAATAATAACCTGTGTCCCTCTCACGATGAGACACTAACATTGACGTCTCGCAGGACGATTCCCCAACACTAGGTGATCCCACCCAGTGTCCCAAGAACCCCACCCAATGTCCCGTACTCCTACAGAGATAGTCAATGGGTGACTGCGCAGTCACTAAGAACCTCTAGGCCTGTTGGTGCACATATGATGGTATAATACCTGCCGAGCACTCCGATGCTCGGGTCAGCTCTTCTCAAAGGGTCAGACGTGTGATGAATCCGTCTGATCCTCCAACCGAACTCCTTGCACGTGCGAACCGCTAGGGCGGTCCCACTCTGGAATCGTCTCGGTGGACCCCAACGTGGGTCCAACCGCTTCCACAGGAACAGCAGCAGCCGCTGTGTCCCTATCTATCTAAATGGTACTAACGTGACAGGAACCCTAACCTAGGGCCTGTCCCTGTAGTACAGCAACCTGTAGTGGCTTGGGGAACTCCTATGGCCTGCAGGGGGTAATGACCTGTCCCACTCCCCTAACTACCCAAGTCCCTACAGCCTCACTACTTTCTAACTAGTCCCAGCGCCTACAGCAGCAAGCTGTAGCTCACTGGAGGCTGCAGCCAACGTGCTGCGCAACAAGGTGCCTGCCTGTCAGACCTCACAGCACTGCCCGCTGTGACTCTGACAAGGCAGCACTCCAAACTAGGGGCCGCGTCCCTCTCTAGGACCTCCCTAAGCAGTTACCCACCCAACTAGTGGGGAGTTGGGGCCTACCTGGAGTGTAGGTACCTATATGGGGCAGAAGCTGCACTCGCTCCCCGCACCCTTCCTTCCCTACAGCTCCCTGACTCCAACTCTCTTAACTGCAGACTTCCTTTTTCCAGCTCCCACTAATGTAAGTGGCAGGGTCCCTAACCTGAGGGCTGCCCCTGGCAACACTCACCTTACTGGGGAGCTGAGCTATCTTGGACCAAGGGGGTGCTGGCCTAATACAGGGGAGTCCCTCTCTCCTGCACCCTACCTCCTTCCCTTGTCTGTTCCTTCCTCTGACTGACTAGTGTGCTCTTTTGCCCGCGAAATGTATCCACTTGCTCTCCTGGCAGTCCTGCAGCCCTATTGGCTCCTATGAGGCACCTGATGTGCTTGGCCCTAAGCCTCATGGGAGTTGTAGTCCCGTGGAGGCTGTACTTACATTGGGGCCGCGTGCGCGCCTTTCCTGCACCTACACTAACCCCTAATGGCCGCCACAACCTCTCCCTGTCTATCCCTACTCTCGCGCGACTCTCCTGCGCCTTCCCTGCCCTCACGCAACTGTTCCCTGCCCTCGCGCGATCTTCTGCGCATGCGCGACTATCTCGGGCCGCCGGGGACTCACTGCGCATGCGCGACTCGGCGCAACATGGCGGCGCCCTATTCGCCCGGCTCCGGGAGCGCCGGGAGCCCTGAGACGCGCGTGCGGCCTTGGCAACCGGCCGCACGCGCCCCGGCAACCCCCGAGCCGGGACCTGACCGCCCTCGCCGAACGGAGCCGCCATTGGACGCGGCGGCCCCCGCGATCGGCAGGCAGGTGAGGGTGATGCTGGAGTGCTGGGGAGACCCGGCTACACTCTCCCCCTGGTGGAAAATCCAACGTCCTCGCTTGGGGAACGACATAGCATGGTACAATTTTACACACTGAAAATTTTCGTGGCATAACCCGTACACATAACATATCGGCTGCAACATACCTGAACCCCAGCACATCACACCCATTATTACCCGAGGCTGGCTGAGACCATTTGTGGGGTGCCCCTAACTGATCAGGTGGGGGTACCTCACTTTTGCGTCCGTGAGCCTCCCCGGGGTGAATCTCTCGGAAAGCACACTCTGGCGTAACAGTCACTGGTTCAGTGCTACTTCCTCCCCCTGGTGGAAGGAATAGCACAGTGTCCTTCAAACCAACCTTTACTTGGTCATCCAGGGCCTGGAAGCAGCAGGCCAGGCGGCCAGAACCTTTCCCACGATCCACCACCTGGCGAATGAGGCGCTCCTTTTTGGGTTTAAAGGAGAAAATTTTCACTAAATCTTTCTCTACACAGTCCTTGTCCCTACATACTGGCGAGGCTTCCACTGGGAAGCGAGCAATGGACAATGTCTCTTTCCTCAAAGTCTCTGTTTCACCTGGCAGGGGGTAAAGGGTTACCTTACCACTGCGGTGATTCCCGGTGGCCAACAGGTCCTCGGGGACGCTGTCAGTTCCCACCTCGGCTGTCTTGGGACCTGCCCCCGGCACTTCTGGGGCAGTCCACTTACTCGCTGGAAACTCGGGAGCGTGGGATCCCAGTCCTGGGACCATTTGGGTCGGAGCGCACGGGCTCACACTACGCTCAGGAGCCGTAACTCTGACCTTCTTCACGGCCAGAAAAAACAATAGGCAGACAGGCGCACTGAGGGGTATGAAAGGTT
>WSYH01001131.1:14264-117084 GCA_036426205.1 Ascaphus truei
CAGACTTAAGGAGCCATCGTGCTCCGCGGTCACCTGGAGGCTCACCCCCAACACCCCTGGGGCAGTCGACTCACCCTTGTCGTCTGTAGGTACTGGTCCCACGCCTAGGACCGATGGCACCTCTGTAGTAGGTCGGACTGACCATTGTAGGGCACACGGGCCCACAGCAGGGTCCGCAACATCGGGATACACCTCTTCCAGGGTACACGGACCCACAGCAGACTCTGTATCCTCTGCATCACCGCTGGGGTGGTTTGCCAGTAGGCGCATCGCCACCGATGGGACTTCCACCTTTTCCCCGGAAGATATCATGACAGTATCCTCCGCAAGGTAGTCACCCTGGAAACTCGGGAGCGTGGGATCCCAGTCCTGGGACCATTTGGGTCGGAGCGCACGGGCTCACACTACGCTCAGGAGCCGTAACTCTGACCTTCTTCACGGCCACCTCCATCGGAGCCTGTGGGGAGCAAGGGGGTTCCTTACCACTCGGCTGACTTGCGATGGGTTTCTCTTCTTCCGGAAGGATCGGCGGTAGACACTGGTCCACTCTCTCCTCTGGACAGCTACCTTCTAATGAGGACACCTCCGCCAGGACGCGATGCAGAGGGGAGCCCTTCGCCCATGCGACCAGACTTAAGGAGCCATCGTGCTCCGCGGTCACCTGGAGGCTCACCCCCGACACCCCTGGGGCAGTCGACTCACCGTTGTCGTCTGTAGGTACTGGTCCCAAGCCTAGGACCGATGGTACCTCTGTAGTAGGTCGGACTGACCATTGTAGGGCACACGGGCCCACAGCAGGCTCTGTATCCTCTGCATCACCGCTGGGGTGGTTCGCCGGTAGGCGCATCGCCACCGATGGAACTTCCACCTCTTCCCCGGAAGATATCATGACAGTATCCTCCGCAAGGTAGTCACCAGATTCTTCTGTAATACAGCCAGTGGTTGTGGGTACGAAGCGGGCGTGCTCCGGTACCTCCACTGCAGTCGCACTCTTCTCCGCCAAGGGTTCACTTGGCTCCTTAGCTGGCTCTGTAGGCTGGGGTACAATAGGCATCAAGAAAATTGCACCGCAGCAATCACATCTGGGCTCCCACGCCAGTGCGCCTCTAGAACAGTCACAGGTGGGGCTAAAGCATTGTACACCCGGTTCTCCGCCTACCTCAGTCATCTTGAAGTTTAGCGGTAACTGGGACATGTCGGCTCCGTCGACATAGGCTTCTTGCAAACAGGGGCACATTAGCATAAGGATATCTATTCCTGGCGCTCGCCAGGGCACATACACATTAGGGTGCATCCCCTGACAGTCTATCTCATCCTCATCCTCATGCATCATCTCATCCTCAGCGATCAAAGAGTCTATTACTGCATCAACGTATGGTTGAAGATCACAGTGCTTGCTCCCCCTGGTGGAATCTGAAGGAAGGGCACTTTCTACAAGGGAGTGGTTTTGGCTCTGCACTGAGTCACTCACACCACAGGGGAGGGGCTCTGATTTTCGCGCCAAACCCGGACAGATTGTTGCAACATCTTGCTGTGCAGGTTGGTAGTCAGCAGCACGTGCGCTCTCCTGATTTGGCGGGAGACGCCATCCTGCTTGTATATATATATACAGTATATATACTGCATTACAATTCATTATAGGGGACGGCTTCAAAGAGAACAGCTCGCAAGCGCCACCATGTGTTTTTACACGGCATTGCAGTATTTCAGCCAGCCGTAATAAAATGCTTAAATCCCTGCCGGGAAAATAACGCAATGCACTCTGGCAGAAAACGATCAGAAACCTGAATACACCCGGGTATACCCGAATTCGCGGGACTAGCCGAGCGAGAATAAAGTGTGTCGCCACTGTAACATCTGGGGCAAACTTTAAGCCCTGATTAAGCAGTGATAATTCTTCATTAGTTAGTTCAACTTTATAAATATTAATGATCCCAGCGTCCTCTCTTAAAAGTTATTTTTCTGTTTCAACAGGGTCCCTTCGCTTCAATCTTTTGTTCCGCCGTCTTGTCGCCTTTCGTTTTTTGAAGTCTGACCATATGTAGAATGGTCAGAATGATGCTCTGGTTTGGGTCTACTGTCCTCAATCCTCTTCCCCAATATGTCCGTTGTCCTTTAGGTCTCTCAGATTGGGAATGGTAATTTATATCTTCACGAGTATTAATAAATGAGACAGAGTGACTCAATATATCAGTGTCCAATATGTCAGAGTCTGCACTCAAATGAATGTTGTTCATTTGATGATTGTTTCTTTAAAATTGATTTTTGGGTCCATGAAACATTCCCAGATTTATTCACAGGTGTTGAGTGACCTAGCTGTGGACCCTTATTGCCTCTTCTGGAGGCTGTGATCTTCTCCCAAGCATTAACCTGATTTCGCTCATAATCAAGCCTGTCCCTTTCAAATTTTGCTTGTTTTTTTAACATACTCTTTTCTAGATCTTTAATTGATTTTGCTAATGTCCGATCAAATTCTCTAAAGCCCTCCATTATAGTATACTGTGATCATTTTGATTGTAGTGCTTTAGCATCTTTCTCCACTACAAATTTTCCTTTGTTTTAGAATTAATGATTAGTTCTATAAGTCTAAAAGAACAATCATTTAGAATTATTTTCCAATTTGACTCAAATTCTGAATCAATTAATCCAAACGTGGGTGATTTTTTGACTCGCAATCCCCTTGGAATACCTTTTGTTTTTGTATAGTTCTCAAGTGTCACTATGTCCCACCAAAGTCTTGTGTCAACTATAAGTAATTTCTCCAGTTTAAGGGGTAATCATTAAAGTCAGATTAATCTTAACATTCAACATTTAGTTGATTTTCAAAAACACTTTGTGCCTTTTTAGACCTGGTAGTATCATCAAAACAATTGAAGACATAGTTCAGATTGGTAGTGCCAGTAGGATTATCCTGTTAATAATAATAATAATAATAGCATGTTTTTGTATAGTGCTGCTAGTTATACGTAGCGCTTTACAGAGACATTTTGCAGGCACAGGTCCCTGCCCCGTGGAGCTTACAATCTATGTTTTTTTGGTGCCTGAGGCACAGGGAGATAAAGTGACTTGCCCAAGGTCAGACACCGGGAATTGAACCAGGCCCCCTGCTTCAAACTCTCAGTGCCAGTCAGTGTGTTTTACTCACTGAGCCACTCCCTCTCCCATGTTCAGGATCTTGTGTGTCCATCATGTACAAATAGAGTGACTGTCACGGGAGACCAGGTTTCTTAACACCATTTTATTACTGGGATCATTGATTGAGTACAAGATGGTAAAATAAATGGTTATTTATTTCACGAAAAGACAGACACACAATGTAACAGAATTCACAAGGTTAACACACTTACTGGGAACGGGGCTAACGAATAAATCCGTTTCTGGAACGAAATTCACCACATGACCTTTTTAGAGCACTTTCCAATGACCGGTAGTTACTCACAAAAGTCCTGGAAATGTTTTCGGCATGCAATGCCAGGCGCAACCACTACGTTCTCAAAAGCGGGACTTAGAAACGTTTCTGAGTTCAAAATCTTTGAATCCGGCTCGCGTATATTCAGTCCAGAGCATCTTTGAATTTGCCACTGTTGGTTTGGCACTTGGAATCTGCGCTCCTGATTGGCTGCAAGCTCTCTTAAGGCTTTCATTCACTAATCTGGGCAGCCTAATAAGAGCCTGGGAATTCTCTTGCCAGCCAATCACTGATTTGCCGGTATTGTAAAGCCGGGAGGGCACTTTTTCTCAGGTTGCAAAGGGGCATGCGCCAACCTGGCACCTCTGCCTCTTTGCATACTGAGCCCACCCGCTGCCCAGGCTCCACAGAGTCTGGGGTTGGGCAAATGGTTGCCAGATAGCCTTGTGTTAGCCCAGGATGTGGGTACTCAAGCAGAACTGCAGTACCCCTCCTGTTCTAACACCTTGGCATCTCTGAGGCTTTCATGTACGGACTCAGCACAGACACAGAGGCACCAAGCTTGGTTGCCATCTGGGCTGGCCAGAATCCATGACTTAGAAAATCCCTCAGTTCATATACAGATTATCAATATATGTACACATTAAACTATAACCATTTAATAAAATATATTGTGTCCTGTTTTCTGTGTGCTAAAAGGTATGAGTTCCTATCTGGTGTCAGGGATGGAGTGAGTGTATATATTTCCTACAGTTACTAGCCTCATTCTTGGGACACATTAGAAAAATAACTTTTAACACTTTTAGACACTGTGATCATGCTCAGTTTTATAAGTTAGCTGGAGCATCCCCTGAACCCCTACACTAGGTTCAGTGTACCTGGGTATGTATCTGGGTATCTTTGCTATATTGAGGAGCCCCTGTTAGACTAGGGACTCTGTGTATAGCTGCAGATATAGGACAAAGTGGGATATGCAACCCAAACACTAGTGCTCAAGTCTTGCTGGCACAGACAAGAAAAAGAAGTCATCAAATCCTTAGGAAAAGATATAAATTTCCAAACTGAACTGACTGCTTCCCATATAAACTATCAAGTCTCATGAAATAAGGCGGACATATATACACAGGCTGGGGGAGGGGTATTGAACACAGAGAAAGGCAGAGTAGCCGAGATGCCGAATGAGGCTGAACAGACCGGCCAACTCTAATCCTCCCTAATCCCACAACCCCCATTATACCTGCTATCGCGTCGGGACCTGGAACTTGTGTGAAGGGAATCCTCCGCATCAGTAGACAGCTGCAGAAACGATGGTCGCAATGAGTCCTTTCCAAACAGGGCATGCTCCTGCCGAAATGGTTAGCATAGAGAAAAAAGAGCAATCGGAAGGCGGTGCACAGCGAAAAAAACGTACAAAACACAACTTAGAAAAAAGCTTGATTTAATATGAAAAAACGGACAATAAGATCCCCAAGCGCACTCTTTGACACAGTCCCTGCCGGGACGAAACGTGTCAGTGTGGTTAAATGCTCCCACAAGCCTCTAAATAGCACCACCTACCCATTGATTGGACAAAAGAAATCCTAGGTGTTGCCACAGCACACAGCTGTTGGTTAATGCATTAGCAAACCTGCCAATAGAGAATTAGAAAAAACGGAGTGGTGGCATATAGAGGATTGAACAAAGCATCAGTTAAGTCTTGGAAGAGTTGAAGGCCCGAGGAGAAGCCGAGGGACTTTAACCCAGCCAGGGCATTATTGGCCAGTAATGCCCTGTTCTGAGAGGATTATTACTATTATAGGCTAAATGTAGGCTTTTTTCAGAATATAATAGATACTTTTGTAAAGATATATAACTCGGAACTATGCTGATGCACCTGTGTACTGTAGGAAAAAAGAAGTAAAGTAGCAAATGAGAGCGGAGAGAGGTGGTGGTGGGGGGGAGGGGGAGAAAAGAGAGAGAGGTGAGGGGGGAGAGAGAAAGGTGAGGGGAGGGAGAGAGAGAGGTGGAGGAGAGAGAGGTGAGAGGGGGAAAGAGAGGTGAGGGGTTCAGGAGGTGTTGAGGGAGGAAAGGGATGGGGAGAAGAGGGGGGAGTGGTGGGTGAAGGGGAGAATGGGAAGAGAAGTTGGAGGGCAGTGATTTTAACTACAAAAAAAACCAGATACAAATTACCTTAGCAGAAGCTATACAAGTGGTGGAAGAAATATTACTTTGTTGCAAGTAACAAAGTTACTATTTGGGACCCGCCAGCTTCTGATAGCACTAGCAGCTGTGAGAGTCTGTACAGTATGTGCTGTGAGAGAGAGCCTGCATCTGCTGCAGTGCTGTGAGTGGAGAGGAACAGATGCCGTGCTCCCCCTGCATCTCTGAAAGGTGAGTTGGCAAGTTGCCAAAAATTCCAGCCATTACTGAATGAATAATGCCTGGAATTCTAACCAATCAGAGAGCAGGAATTTCAGTAATGCCTGAAATTGTACTGCTTTAGCCTATAATAGACAATAATACATGCATAATATATACAAAGACCTTTGCACAAACAATAAAGTCTTGTATCAAACATAAAAAATTCAAAACTCAAATATATCAAAGATTAGACTGGTAGGTAACAAATGTATTGATATAGTAGAGTAATTTAAAACCACTAGAACTTGGTATATAAAGCAATAATTTGATCAGTCACATATATATAACCCGATAATCAAACATTGTATTATATATATGAATAATGAATCTATTAATCTATAACCAGCAATACAGTAATGGTGAGGCACAAAGACTAATCATATAAAGATAGATTTTAAGATATTATGATGTATCCTAAAGTTAACCCTCTAGATCTACTGTAAGAGTCTATTTATAAACCTATTTATATTGATACATAAAGAATACTTTTTCCTCACTCAATACATATGTATATACTGTATATGCCATATATATATATTCCCAGATAATAGTTTTATATATATATGTTTAACCCCACCCCAAAAGAAAAAAAAATTGCTCTGCCACCATTTGAGGTTACTGTTCCTCCATACTGTTTTAACGGTTAGTTAAAAAGGTTGTTGTTTTATATGTTAGATACATTATCATTGTACAAGTAGTGGCCCTGGGCCTAAATCCAAGTTTAGGCCAGATACCTCAGGCACATGTGATGCGCTTCCTTGGGCAGGCTTGCATCAGCGTGTGCTGTTTAACTTAATCATTGCCCCCCTCCCAGACCTTCTGTAGGTCATATATGGATACTAGGCATTTTCCCATTCCTTTATGGGGGTAGATTGGGTGGCTGAAAGGGGTACTTGACCTGGGGTGGGTGGTTAGGCCTCTCGGGTGGGTAGCGGGAGGGTTTAACCCCTTCAGTACCATAGCGGTAGTAACTGCTAAGGTAATGAAGAGGTTAACATCTCCTGCAACCCTCCCGGTAGGCCTAACTGCCCACCCTGGGACAACTACCCCCTTCACCCACCCCCTTTAACCCCAACAAACCAGGTACTTCAGTTTAGCTGATTCATTACCTTAACGGTTAGCCACTAAGGTAATGAAGCTACTTTTATTATTATTACATAGTATTGATGCAGGGGGTCTCTGGAGCTGAACCGCATTAGTTTCAGGTCCAGGTGTCCCCTGCTTCCAGAGATACAGGCCACGGAATAGGGTGCCAGTATCTCCTGCACGTTTAATTCTCCTGCGTCACGTGACCAGGATATTTATCACGCAGGAGATAGTGGCACCCAATACCGGGGCCTGTATCTCGGGAAGCAGGGGGTCCCAGGACCTGAAATCTATGCCGTTCAGCTCCGGAGATGCTCCACGCTTCAATACTATGTAATACAAATGAAATAAAATAATCAGGATCGCCTGATAGAGATGCTCAGAGAGAGGGACTGCTTCTGTCTGCTCACACTGTGCAGCTCTTTCAGACTGATGCGGCCCGGTAGCATTAACACAGCAAAAGTCCCATTCAGAAGCAGGGACCCTCGCTGTGTTAATCCTGATGGGCAATTCCCAACTTGCTCTGTCCTTGGCTGTGAACACTCCACATTTGGTCCCCGGTTTACCAGCTCATGTGCGTACCAGGGTGGAGTTAAAGCTAGCTGTATATAGTATAACTGATTTGACCTTCTTTAGAGCCAGATAAGGAGGGTTACATTTATATTGACAGTGCAAAGGAAAACGATGAGGATGAGCTACAAATTAAAACAACTGGAAAGGGACCACCAACACACATAACTTACATAATAATATACATTGTAACTTTGAATTATAACTAATTGACCCAACTGAAACATGTTTTATACAATACTAGTTTTAAATCAGCGATTTCGTAAAAATATTTGGACAAATAACAACACATAAGCAAACTGGATATTTAATATTCTTTTTTTATTTTATTTTTCAATTGCTCTAGAGAAGGTTAATAATATGCGTGAATTGATTAGGCAGAACAATCCATTATTTCATATAAAAGAAAACTGCACCTATTTTAGGCACAGAAATAATAATTGCAGGCAACACAAACATTTTATTCAGATATGATGTCAACAATATTTTTCAATCTGCTGCTTTATGAGGTTAGTTTGCTGATCACTTTCACATATCCTTTATCTTCTTGTTTCTTTTGTTATCTGCATTTATCCTTTCTGAGGTTGCAATCCGTGAAAATCACAAAAGGTGTGCATACTGTATGTAGTTTTTCTACTTTTCCGGAGCTTTGGGTCAGCTTCTTTTTTTCACAATATTTCTGTGTTGCCAAGTTGAGAAATGTTTGCTTACTTGGGGCAATGTGTCTCTTGTCTACTCTCTGTAAGTAACCAGGCTTCGGGAACATGTCTTTCTACTGAAGAAATACATCCACCATCTATGCATTAATTGGGTATCCAGAGCTTTATTAGAACCCCAGTGAGTAGTATGACAATACTTCCTGCCAGAGCCAGCCCACGGCGAAGTATCACGTCCGCCAATGGTAAGACTTTCCCACAAACAGGTAGTTCCTCCTGTAAAGTTATATGGCCTGTATAGCTCTCAGTAGCAACGACCTCGGATAATCTGATATTGTCTGATATATTCTGTGTCACTGCAAATAAAAAAAATAGGATTTAAGTTATGAAGGTCAATGGCACTTGTTTTCTCTGTATATTTTTTCACGATTTGATACAGAACCTACAATGTATCTTTATTTCAATTATTGTTTACTACTGATGCAGCGGCTGTTATTCGAACACATCACGGCGCCAATTTTGAGTTCTCTGCTGTTCCCCACGCAGCATGAACGCGGCCAATCGCCCCAGGCACCCGCGCTTATTGCGGATGTTTTGTTTGAATTTCATGGATTCTGTTTCTTCGTTTGCAATAAAATGGATGAATTGTAATGTGTACAGTACTGTGCTACTGTGTCATTTTCATGTTTTTAAAAGCCAGAACACTCAAATTCGTTTTTTCTGCACTCGCCGCGCTCGCATCTTAGTGCGGGAAGGCTGGAATTCATCCCGCGGTTTCAAATCGGGATTACTATGTACATGACGCGTGAAGTGTTCGAATAATGGCCGCTGCATCAGTAGCTGAATGTACCCGGCATTGCTCTGGAATTCTAAGAAACCAACCTCCATCTCTCCCTTTACCCTTATCGCTCTCCCTTCCATCACTTTCCTTTAATTCCTTATGAAGTTCCCAATTCTTACCGCCTCTCTCTCCTACTCCAGCCTCCTTAGAGTACTTTCTCCTCACGTGCCAACTGACTTCCTCTTTATTTCTTTGTCTGCTTTCTGGATAAACTTTATAGCTATCTGACTCTTTATATTTGCCACCAGACTATGCATTATGATGTCACCAGTATGATGTCAAATGCCAGATACATAGCCTACCAGGTACAATACCAAGTAGCTGACTTGCTTAGCGAAATTGTAATAACTCGTAGAATTAAAAATAGAATGGACCCAATTTCCAAACACAGACAAAAACCTGCTCCTTGATCTTAGGAACCATCATGCAAAATGTTGTTACGATATCTTAAGAGGTGCCCAAATGCATAGCGTGGTTTAATTATTATTAGACATGCCAGACAAGGTACAGTAATAGAGGGAATTATGTTTACTGCATATAAATTTGTTGTAGGTACTTAAGGGTTTTCTAAATGGCACATTTTGAAAATACATTATAAAAATTTCAATTTTTTTAAATTTTATTTTTACATAGGCATAGCCTGTATATGTTATTCATATCCATAGAATATATGATTGTAATGGGGGGACGTAGACTTTTTTTTAAGTTATTACTATTTAATTGAACATGTATTGTATTTTCAGATTATAAGTAACTGAGCTTTCTGTAAGAAAGAGTTGGAGATTTTTTTTACGAAACAGTCATGTCTTAACTAACATATAAAACTGTAACAAAGGGGTATGCTTTAAAAGTGCAATTTCACCACAAAATACATTAATTTGTGGTTTGCAAAACTCTCTCTTACTTTTAAAATTGGAATATGCATGTGTATGTAGATTAAAACCCACTCTGATACAGAAACACATTTTTTTGCCAATATACTGTAGTAGCATTAACTACATTCACTTGCATTAATATATATATATATATATATGATTTTCTATTCTGGATACATTCATAGATTTACTGAGTACTGCTAATAATAAGTCTTGAAATAAAAGTGATTTACTTCGGTCCTCAGACCAGAAGAAAATTAAACGCTGGCAGCACCAACAGAAAGAGTTCCATGCCCAACACAGCCAATGACAACACCCAAGAGACCCGCTAAGACCGCTAAGACCTCTACCAGCTCCCTTGACTGGCTGCCTCATTACTGGGACCGCACAGGCTCTCACCAGAGTTGTGACAAAGCACAAAAATTCATGGCAGTTTCAGGGGACATTCATTGTGGCATACTACCCAACCAGAGACCACTGAGGCCACACTAAAAGCAAAACCTTAAAAATAATGCATTGCGTAGCAATACACAAAACGCATGAGCTAACAGTCCGTGAAGTCAAGAGAGCTATTAAAATAATTTGTTAAGTATATAAAGGTACAGTACAACAATGTTTTCTGAAATACTACCAGTGCCATGCACTACCCCAGGGAGACCGTCGGAGATTAGGGAAGTTAATGCATGGCTAAGAAAGTTGTGTAGGAAGGTTTTTTTTTGTTTTTTTTAGAGCACTGGGACTCCTTTTCTGAGCAATGCAATCTTTATGCTTTGGACGGATTGCACCTCAATGAAGAGGGATCTTCTGTGCTAGGGGGAGAATGTGAAAAAGGTTGGAGGAGATTTTAAACTAGGATGGAGAGGGGAGGGACAAGAATCAGATAACAAACTAAATAGAATATATGGGGAAATAGCAAGGGGTCATGGAGACAGAATGGGTGCAAGTGGGAGTTTGGCAAGCAGCGAGACACCCATAGTAAATACAGATAATACTAGAAAACTTCTAAAGACTAAACCCAGTTGGTGCAGAAAGGCAGTAGCAGATAAGTGTATAGGGCAGACTGAAAACAAACTTAAATAAATGCTTGCTAATGCAAGAAGCCTGACAGATAAAATGGGGGAGCTTGAATTGATAGCTACAAGGGAGCAGTATGATATCATAGGAATTCTGAAACCTGGTAGGATGAAACTCATGACTGGGCAGTTAATTTAGAGGGTAATTCCCTTTTTCGGAAGGATTGTGCAAATAGAAGAGGAAGTGGAGTATGTTTATATGTTAAACCTGATCTAAAACCTATTACAGTATATGGGGGAATGTTTATGAAGGGAATTATGAAAATGCAGAGATCTTGTGGATAGAAATTAGCAGTGGAGGTAAAAGTATAAAGAAAATGTTTGTAAGGATATGCTATAAACCATCAAATATCTGTGAGACTGAGGAAGCTAAACTACTTTTGCAAATGGAGAAAGCATCAAATCTAGGTCATGTTTGCATAATGGGCGATTTTAATTATCCAGACATAGACTGGGGCAATGAGATTAGCATTTCAACAAAAGAAAACAGTTTTTTGGGTGCTTAAAGACAATTTCATTGCCCAAATTAGTGAGGAACCAACCAGGAGAGGGGCAATACTGGATTTGGTCATATCAAACAATGTAGAAGTAATAACAAATATTCATGTCCGGAAACATTTGGGTAACAGTGATTATAACATGGTCTCATTTGAAATAAATGATCAAAAAACAAAATTACTTGGGTTCAACAAATACCTTAAACTTTAGAAAGGCAGATTTTAATAAACTGAGGATTAATCTACAAGGAATAAATTGGGATGATGTTTTTGCAGGGAAAAATGTAGAAGATAAATGGGCAGTCTTTAAAACATTGTTAGAAAAGCACACTTATCAGTGTATACCCTTGGGTAATAAGTATAAAAGAAATAAGTCAAAAACACTGTAGCTAAATAAACAGGTAGGGGAGCAAATGTAAAAGAAGAGACAGGCATTTAGATTCTTGAAATCAGAAGGGATGGAGGTATCATATCCGAATTATAAGGAATGTAACAAAAATTGCAAAGGGGCAATCAAATTAGCAGAAATTGATAATGAAAAAAGGATTGCAATAGAACGTCAGATCAACTCTAAAAAGTTCTTTAAGTACCTTAATAACAAAAAAAAATCAGAAAAGAAAATATAGGACCCTTCCAGTGTGAGGGGCAGGCAGATTATTGAAGATTAGGAAAATGGAGAGGTATTAAACACATTCTTTGCCTCTGTGTTTGCCAGGGAAGAATCAATTTCAATAGTAGTGCCACAGGAGGAAGGCACAATTTCTATATTAATGAACAATTGGTTTACTGAGGAAAAAAATTCATAGCCAGCTTGTTAAAATGAAAGTAAATAAGGCACCTGGCCCCGATGGAATACATTCAAGAGTTCTTAACGAGTTAAGTTCAGTAATAGCCAAACCATTACATTTAATATTTAAGGACTCCATTTCCACAGGCTCAGTACCACAAGATTGTGGCAAAGCAGATGTGGTGCCTATATTTAAAAAGCTAGATCACAACCGGTGAACTACAGACCTGTAAGCCTGACTTCAATAGTGGGGAAGCTACTTGAAGGTTTAATACGGGATAATATTCAGGAATACCTAATGGAAAACTAAATTATTAGTAATAGCATGGATTTGTGAAGGATAGATTATGCCAACCTAACCTTATTTGTTTGTATGAGGAGGTAACAAGGAATTTAGACCAGGGTAATGCCGTTGATATGGTCTACTTAGATTTTGCAAAGGCTTTTGATACGGTTCCACACAAGAGGTTAGTGTTCAAAATAAGGCAAATTGAACTCAGTAAAAATATATGCACCTGGACTGAAAATTGGTTGAAGAATAGACAACAGAGTTGTCATAAACGGAACTTTTTCAGGTTGGGCTAAAGTTGTAAGTGGAGTACCTCAGGGATCGGTACTGGGACCCCTGCCTTTTAATTTGTTTATTAATGACCTTGAGGTTGGCATAGAGAGCAAAATCTCCATCTTTGCTGATGACACTAAATTGTGTAAGTTAGTAGAATCAGAGCATGATGTAATTTCTCTTCAGAAGGGTTTAGATAGACTGGAAACTTGGGCAGGTAAATGGCACATGAGATTTAAAACAGATAAATGTAAGCTTATGCATTTGGGAGGCAAGAATAAACAGGCGACTTACAAATTAAATGGGGATAAATTAGGGGAATCCTTGATGTAGAAGGATTTGGGAGTGCTTGTAGACAGAGAGTGAGAGTGCAGAGAAGAGCCACCAAATTAATAAAGGGGTGGACAATCTAACCAATGAGGAGAGGCTAGCTAAATTAGATTTATTTACATTAGAAAATAGGCGTCTAAGAGGGGATATAATAACTATATACGAATATATTCGGGGACAGTAGAAGGAGCTTTTTAAAGAACTATTCATCCCAAGGGCCGTACAAAGGACTCAGGGTCATCCCTTAAGGTTGGAGGAAAGGAGATTTCACCAGCAACAAAAGAAAGGGTTCTTTACAATAAGGACAGTTAAAACGTGGAATTCAGTACCCATGGAGACTGTGATGGCAGATACAATAGATTTGTTTAAAAAAGTTGAACATCTTTTTAGAAAGGAAAGGTATACAAGGATATACCAAAAAAGTAAACATGGGACAGATGTTGATTCAGGGCGTAATCTTATTGCCAGATAATATTGACTATGGTTTTTGTTTGCCTTCCTCTGAATCAACATACTGTAAGTACAAATATAGGATAAAGTATTTGTCGTCTAAATTTAGCATGGTTTGAAATTGATGGACATATGTCTTTTTTTAAACCTCATCTTCTATGTAACTACCGTATGTAACTCACAGGACATTTTCCGAGATTTATTTCGACAGTGAAAGCAGAATATTTTGGGGTAGTCCTTTGTCAGGTTCGTCTACCCAAAACGTTGTTCCTTCACTGTCAATGTAAATCATTGAAAATGTCCCTGTGACTTCAGTGTTGCTTCCTCGATGAGTGCGACAGATGAAAAATATTGAAATACATTCAGGTATAGTAAAATACCGAGGAAGGTCCAAAAAAGCCTACACTTTACAGAGAAGCTGGTAGACTAAGCTTAGCTGCCTCCAGGAAGATGTTGAAGGTCCATGAAATCTGGGAAGAAGGTCCATGGAGCAAAGTGAGAAGCCTTAGGCTGCGGCCAGGCAGGGAGCGAGCGCGCTGGTGCTCGTGCGCTGGGTCCTGCTCGGCTGGACAATTTGTGGCTGGCTAGGTGCGCACTCGCCTGGGGGCACGGCTACGACGTCACGGAGCTGATTCGCCCTCATTGGGCGAACTGCTCATGTGACGCGTTTGCGAGCGGCAAATTCAAATTTGCTTGCTCTGCAAGCAGCTAAGCGCCGAACATTGCCTCAATGTGTTTAATTGCGACCAGCTTGAGCGCGCCCGCCCGCTCAGCGCCACCCTGGCCGAGACCTTACTTGAATTAAGTAGAAAAGGCTGCGTTAGTCCCGTTGCAATAGTGTAGACTAAATTAGTTCTTCAGTATTAGGTGATACCTTTTTTATTTGAACTAACAATAGATATTATAAGACAAGTGTAACGGGTATTCCACCCCACCCAATCGCATATATAGTGTGGGTGAGCAGAACATGCGGTGTTACCGGTGTGGTGCGTATACCTGCAGGCTCACAGGAGGTCTGAGCCGCCGCTAGTGAGAGCCTGGGGTGAATCCTCTGGAACGTATCTTCTTTCAGCGCCTCCACCTATGTAGGATTCTATGGGAATGTAGAATGACCCTACATAGGAACCCACTCAGAAACCACACACACAGTGATTATATAACTAAGGACTTTACTAACATATAATAATAACCTGTGTCCCTCTCACAAGGAGACATTAACAGTGACGTCTCGCAGGACGATTCCCCGACACCAGGTGATCCCACCCAGTGTCCCAAGAACCCCACCCAATGTCCCGTACTCCTACAGAGATAGTCAATAGGTGACTGCGCAGTCACTAAGAACCTCTAGGCCTGTTGGTGCACATATGATGGTATAATACCTGCCGAGCACTCCGGTGCTCGGGTCAGCAACAATCTTCTCAAAGGGTCAGACGTGTGATGAATCCGTCTGATCCTCCAACCGAACTCCTTGCACGTGCGGACCGCTAGGGCGGTCCCACTCTGGAATCGTCTCTGTGGACTCCAACGTGGGTCCAACCGCTTCCACAGGAACAGCAGCAGCCGCTGTGTCCCTATCTATATAAGTGGTACTAACGTGACAGGAACCCTAACCTAGGGCCTGTCCCTGCAGTACAGCAACCTGTAGTGGCTTGGGGAACTCCTAAGGCCGGCAGGGGTAATGACCTGTCCCACTCCCCTAACTACCCAAGTCCCTTCAGCCTCACTACTTTCTAACTAGTCCCAGCGCCTACAGCAGCAAGCTGTAGCTCACTGGAGGCTGCAGCCAACGTGCTGCGCAACAAGGTGCCTGCCTGTCAGACCTCCCAGCACTGCCCGCTGTGACTCTGACAAGGCAGCACTCCAAACTAGGGGCCGCGTCCCTATCTAGGACCTCCCTAAGCAGTTACCCACCCAACTAGTGGGGAGTTGGGGCCTACCTGGAGTGTAGGTACCTATATGGGGCAGAAGCTGCACTCGCTCCCCGCACCCTTCCTTCCCTACAGCTCCCTGACTCCAACTCTCTTAACTGCAGACTTCCTTTTTCCAGCTCCCACTAATGTAAGTGGCAGGGTCCCTAACCTGAGGGCTGCCCCTGGCAACACTCACCTTACTGGGGAGCTGAGCTATCTGGGACCAAGGGGGTGCTGGCCTAATACAGGGGAGTCCCTCTCTCCTGTACCCTACCTCCGTCCCTTGTCTGTTCCTTCCTCTGACTGACTAACATGCTCTTTTGCCCGCGAAATGTATCCACTTGCTCTCCTGGCAGTCCTGCAGCCCTATTGGCTCCTATGAGGCACCTGATGTGCTTGGCCCTAAGCCTCATGGGAATTGTAGTCCCGTGGAGGCTGTACTTACATTGGGGCCGCGTGCGCGCCTTTCCTGCGCCTGTACTAACCCCTAATGGCTGCCACAACCTCTCACTATCTATCCCTACTCTCGCGCGACTATCCTGCGCCTTCCCTGCCCTCACGCAACTGTTCCCTGCCCTCGCGCGATCTTCTGCGCATGCGCGACTATCTCGGGCCGCCGGGGACTCACTGCGCATGCGCGACCTGGCGCAACATGGCGGCGCCCTATTCGCCTTGCTCTGGGAGCGCCGGGAGCCCTGAGACGCGCGTGCGGCCTTGGCAACCGGCCGCACGCGTCCCCGGCAACCCCCGAGCCGGGACCTGACCGCCCTCTCCCCTGCCATCGCCGGACGGATCCGCCATTGGACGCGGCGGCCCCCGCGATCGGCAGGCAGGTGAGGGGGATGCTGGAGTGCTGGGGAGACCTGGCTACACAAGCATTCGAGAGTTCTCCTAACTTCCTCAGGTCAGCAATACTGATTTACAAAGATTCCATGAGCTTCCTGAGGAAGAGAGAACTCTCGAAAGTTTGTCTTATAATATCTATTGTTAGTCCAAATAAAAAAAGGTATCACCTAATACTGAAGTAATCCTTAGTTGCAAAGTATGATTTTCTGTGAATCGTGATTAAGCTCCAAGCATGAGATTTATGGTAGTGCTAAACTTCACCCCAAGCAAGTCTACTAAATGCTGCCCAAGATCTTGTGTAACCAGCCAGTAAGGCTGAAGGTATGGGTGCCAGATGCAAATCGCCCAATAAAATTGAGCCCGGGATTCCAATCTAGCCAATCCATGTGATGGTGAGTACAGGCTCTCAGACAGAGCAGAGCTGGCGTAGTCCACCAGACTAGGGTTAGGAAAATTGACCAATCAGAATTAAAAGGTGCCTGCACAGGATTATCAATTTGCCTATCAGATTAGCCTCGATTTCAAAACAGTCCAATAAGCATTCACAGGCATTAAATAGTCCCAGGCCAAGTGAAACACAGAATTCAGTGGGAACCAGCGACCAAGGTAGGAGTGCCATCCTAAAATGAGCAGCACCAGCCATTTGGCTGAAGAATGCTTGGGTGAGAAATGGGCCAACAGTTCAAAGACTGCTGGTGGTTACAAACATTACAACCAGGATAATGCAAGGTGCAAGTGACCCAGTAATTAATATGCAAGGAAAAAAGAACAAAATACTATACAAAAATGCCAGAATACAGTGAAAAAGGGTCTAAACAGACTGGGATGAAATCTTTATTGGAAAGTCCTGCAGTCTCTCACTGTCACTCCAGATCAAGCCTGTCAAGGCCACACTGTGTCCAGGGACCTGGCACCGGGGTGATCTCCCTACGGGGAGAGGGGATCCCACTCCAATTGGGAGGGCAGTACCTGGCAAAGGGACTGCACGGAGAAATGTGCAGCTAGAGCTGACAGCTGCATGGGGCAGTCTACTTCATCGAGTACGTCAATAAAGATGCCCTGTTTAAAGATACCCCCACTGTGTGAGTGTAAGATTACTCTGCAGTGGCAGTCAACACCGAGAAGGAGTTCCTCACCAGGACCATCTCCCTGCGGAAGCATAGATCCTGATGAGGTGGAGGCGCTGCACATGATATAGGTAGGACTCGCACCCACTACCTCAGCTACCTGTTCCTGATGACATCCCCTAATACCATCGTGCGGGAGACTCAGGAGTCCTGTTACTTGCAGATGCACCACCATACACGATCACGTAATGGGGACCGGTTAGACCACACGGGCCAATGTGAGATTGGGTGGGTCAGACAGGAGGGAATACCCGTTACATATAGTATGATTGTCAAGGATTGAACTTCGGCTGAAGTGGATCCCAGTAGCAGGAACACCCTGGACTTGTTTGGGCAATCAGCGAGATAGTGCCCATCGTTTCCGCAATATAAACAGAGATCTTCGGTTCGGCGTCTATTCCTTTCCCAGGTTGAGATGGATCCCCGCAGTGTATTTACTTGCATCGGCTCCTCCTCAGTCTCCCTGGAACATCTTGGGGTACTGACATCTCTAAACCCGGGGTTGCTTGGCATGAACCCCCTCTCCAATCGTCTTTCCGTAAGCCTGCGATCAATTTGGATGCATAAACGGACAAAGTCCTGAAATGTCTCTGGGGGCTCCACCCGCGTTAGTTCGTCTTTAACTTGCTCTGAGAGACCCTGCCGAAAATGATATTTCTGCGCGGCCTCATTCCAATCAGTATCGTTAACCCATCTGCGGAATTCAGCGGCGTACTCAGCTGCCGAGCGTCTTCCTTAACGAAGATTGTTCAGAGTTGCCTCAGCGGTTGCACTACGATTTGGGTCATCAAAAATAAGACTCATGGCTTCGATGAACTCCTCCAGGTCCCTTAGTAGTGGGCTGTCTTGTTCTAACATAGGGGAGACCCAAGCAAGGGCCTCATCCTTGAGCAGGGTTATGATCAGTCCAACCTGGGCTTCTTCGGTATGATAAATGGTGGGCTGAAGCTTGAACATAAGTCTGCATTGATTAAGGAAATTCCGGAAAGATTGTTTTTTCCCCAAAAAAAATTCCGGAAGGGATATACGGGGTGCGGTTTGCACAGGCCCAGTGTTTTGACCAGACATAGTGATTAAGGCTGCACGTAGTTCACGATTCTCAGCTTCCGCGGTGGAGGCTTGTTCTTCCAAGCGGCGAAGACGATTGAACACGTGTCTTTGTTGTTCTTGGTAACCAACCATGATATGTTGTAAGTCATGGAGTGTCTGAGCCTGGGCCGGGTCTGTTCCAGCGGAATCCATGGTAGGGCCTGTTTATTCTGTCAAGGATTGGACTTCGGCTGAAGTGGATCCCAGTGGTAGGAACAGCAGGGAGCGTAGTAGAGGTCACAAGCAGAGGTCAGAGGCAGGCGGCAGGTAGCGAAGTCAGGGTACAAGCAGAGGTCGGCAACGAGGAGACTGGAACAGGAGGATAGCAATAGCTACTGTAGCACAGCAGTAAACACAGGAACCCTGCAGGAGCTAAGGAACCCGTATAAACAGGCAAGGGAGGAACAGGAAAGGGAGGTTTATATAGGCCGGCTGGGAGGTGGAGCACAGGTGCAGAGGTGTCAGGTATCAGGAATGTTCCTTAGTTTAGCAGCAGCAGTCCCGGTGGCCAAGCATGGGTACAGCAGGCTAGAGAATATGACATTACTCCCCCCTCCCAAGAGCGTTCTCCGGACGATCCTTGCTAGGCTTGTCTGGATATCTCCGGTGGAAAGCTTTGACAAGTCGCGGAGCATGTACAAAATCTCTGGGTTCCCAAGTCCTCTCCTCTGGGCCATAGCCCCCCCAGTGAACCAGGTACTGTAGTTTCCCTCGGTGTAACCTGGAATCCAATATTCTCTCCACAATGAATTCCTCTTCGTTATCCACGAGGACGGGTTCAGGGGGAGGAAGTCTCCATCCAGGAAACGGATTCTCACGGAAAGGTTTCAGCAGAGAAGAATGAAACACAGGGTGTATTTTGATGGTCTCAGGAAGCTCTATTCTGAAGGAAACTGGATTTATTAGTGCTGAGATGCGAAATGGCCCGATGTATTTTTGGCCCAATTTAATGGTTGGAACCTTTAAACGTAGATTTCTTGTAGAAAGCCAGACTTTATCCCACACTTGAAATTCTGGGGAGGGTCTGCGGTGTTGGTTTGCTGCTCTTTTGTACTTTACTTGAGTCTCACGAAGTATCTCTTTGAGGGTCTCCTGGATGTTTTGCAGAGTCTCCAGTTTCTCTGTAACTGCCGGAATGGGGCCCGAAGATGGAAAACGAGGAATAAAGGTTGGATGAAATCCATAATTTGAGAAAAAGGGACTCTTCTGAGTCGATGAATGATGTGAGTTGTTGTATGAAAACTCAGCTAATGGTAGGAAATCAATCCAGTCATCCTGGAGATGACAAACAAAACATCGTAAGTATTGTTCCAAAGTCTGATTGGTCCTTTCTGTCTCGCCATTGGATTGTGGATGATAGCCAGATGATAAATTTAAACGAATTCCTATAGAGGAACAGAAGGTCCTCCAAAATTTTGAAGTGAATTGTACCCCTCTATCTGATATGATCTCATCAGGAGCCCCGTGAAGCCGAAACACCTCTTTCACAATCAACTTGGCTGTCTGGTCTGCAGAAGGAAGATTCAGTGCTGTAATGAAGTGAGCCATCTTTGTAAGTCGATCCACTACTACCAGGATGGTATTATGTCCACTTGATCGTGGCAGGTCAACAATAAAATCCATTGATATGGACCCCCAAGGACGAGTTGGAACTGGAAGAGGCTGCAGCAAACCCACAGGTGATGCTCGAGGGGTCTATGCCCTAGCACAAGTCTCACAGGAGAGGACATAGTCTTTAACATCTTGTGCTAATTTAGGCCACCAAAAAGAGCGAAACAACAGTTCCTGTGTCTTGAGGACACCTGGGTGACCAGCGGTTCGGGAGTCGTGCATTAATTGGAGCACCTCTAATCTTACCTCCTTAGGGACAACCACGGAGGGAGGGTGCACCAGAGGTTACACCGAAGCCAGGAGAACGCCAGGTATGTGATGATCGGAGTCGAGTAACGTGGGTGACTCCACACTGATATCTGTTGGGGTTTCAGTGCCACTTCTCAAGGCTACTCACCCCACTGCGTAACCCTGACGGTTACCATCCTTTACCAGAGCTGACGTTAACATCCATAATGCTCCATATACAATCTGATTTCTACTGAGGATATGGCGCAGCAGGTTCCTAGAGCTAAGAAGATATTTTTCATTTGGCAATGTCTGCACATTTTCAAACGATAATAGCATTAGATTCTCAAATAAAGTCATAATCAACGGTACATTACCCCGCTAACTGATACCTTTCAGCCGAGTCGAAATCGGTCCGATCGCTCTCGCGGACCAAACAACAAACAACTTCTCATGACCCCAATTCCCACTCTTAGGACAAAAACTTATTTCACATTCAATCAAGGCTCTATATGTGGTCCTCATTTGTCCATATACTGAATAAAAACTCTCTAGACCGTCCTTGTGGATAGTTATGGAATTAAGAAATAACAATAAATTCTTTATGTACCCTCCAGATGAGGTATTAGTATTATCTACTCACATGTGGTTGTCATAAACAATACATGAGATTAACCACTAGGTTACTCAAAATACAAATTTTAGAACATCTAAGATTAATTTCCAATAAAGATACCAACCATCCAGTGTCTAAACACTTCTTGGATTTCAATCAGGTTCTCTACAGTCACTGAAATGTACAGCCTTTCAATATATTCCAATCCCCAAACTGGGTGGCAAGAGTACAAACATTTTATACCAAAGAGAGGCATTTTGGATATTCACTCTGGATTTACTCCAACCACATGGTCTTAATTTAGACTGGGATCTGAATTGCTTTCGCTAAACTTTATATAGACTTTTTGAATTTATTTCAGCGTTTTTCAGAATGGTGTTTATGCACTTTTTCTACAGTTACTGTTTTTTTCATTGTTATAATGTAATGTCAATATAACCACTGTTGTGGTTTCCATACTTTTGGATACATTTGTATCTACCACTTTATGGGTTTCAATAAACCCACTACCAGTTGGTTAGATACTAAATGGGTGGAATATTCATTAATAGCTGTAACGGGTATTCCACCCCACCCAATCGCATATATAGTGTGGGTGCGTAGAACATGAGGTGTTACGGTTTCTTGGGGTCATACCTGCAGGCTCACAGGAGGTCTGAGGAGCCTCGCTAGTGCTGAAGCCTGGGGTTGATTCCTCTGGAAACGTACTCTTCTTTCAGCGCCTTCCCTATGTAGGATTCTATGCACATGTAGAAATGACCCTACATAGGAACCCACTAAAACCACCACACAGTGATAATTAACTCATATCTTACTAACAATAATAATAACCTGTTCCTCTCACTAGGAGAGACACTAACAGTGCGTCTCGCCAGGACGTTCCCCAACACGGTGATCCCACCCAGTGTCCCCAAAACCCCACCCAATTTAACCGTAACTCCTACAGAGATATTCAATTGGGTGCCTGCCGCAGTGACTGTAAGACTCTAGGGTTGTTAGTGGCACATATGATATAATAAGTACCTGCCAGCACTTCGGTGCCGGCGTCAGCAACATCTTCTCAAAAGGTCAGACGTGTTGATGAATCCGTTGATCCTCAACCGAAATCCTCACGTGCGGACCGCTAGGGCGCCCACTCTGGAATCGTCTCTGATGAAACCCACAACGTGGGTTCCAAACAAACCGCTTACACAGGAACAGCAGCAGCCGCTGTGTCCCTATCTATCAATCGGTACTAACTGACAGGAACCCTAAACCTAGGGCACTGTCCTGTAGTACACAACCTGTCAGTTGGCTTGGGGAACTACCTATGTGCCGGCAGGGGGTTATGACCTGTCCCACCGCCCCTAACTACCCTACCAAGTCCCATTCGCTCACTCACTTTCTACACTTTCCAGTCCCTCAGCGCCTACAGCAGCAATCTGTAGCTCACTGGAGTGCTGAGACCACGTTGCTGGCGCAACAAGGTGCTGCCGTCAGACCTCACAGCACTGCCCGCTGGATTACTCTGACAAGGCAGCACTCCAAACTAGTGGCGGGGGCGGTCCCTCTTAGGAACTCCCTAAGCAGTTACCAACCCACTAGGGGTGGGAGTTGTGGGCACTCCTGGAGTGTACGGGGTCTATATGGGGCAGAAGCTGCACTCGCTCACCGCACCCTTCCTTCCCTACAGCTCCTATCCCATCTCTTAACTGCGACTTCCTTTTTCCACGCTCCCCATAATGTAAGTGGCAGGGTCCCTACCTGAGGGCTGCCCCTGGCAGACACTCACCTTACTGGGGGACTGAGCTCTATCTTGAGCCAAGGGGGTGGCGGCCTACTACAGGGAGTCCCTCTATCCTGCACCCTACCTGGCTTCCCTTTCGTTCCTTCCTCTGACTGACTAGTGTGCTCTTTTGGCCCGTGAAATGTATCCACTTGTCTCCCTGGCAGTCCTGCAGCCATGGTCCTATGAGGAACTGATGTGCTTGGCCCTAAGCTCTATGGGAGATTGTAGGGTCCCAGGGAGGGTCTGTACTTATTGTGGGCCGCGTGCGCGCCTTTCCTGCACCTCAAACTAAACCCCGAATGGCCGCCACAAACCTCTCACTATCTATCCCTACTCTCGCGCGACTCTCCTGCGCCTTACCTGCCCTCACGCAAACTGTTCCCTGTCCTCCCGCGCGATCTTCCGTGCCAATGCGCGACTATACGGGCCGCCGGGGACTCACTGCGAATTGCGCGACCCGCGCAACATGGCCGGACGCAACATCGCCCGGCTCCGGTAGCGCGGGGCCGGTAGGAGTCTGTCGCCTTGGAACAGCTCGCACGGTCGCCCGGCAACCCCACCCCGAGCCGGGACCTAAGCTCGCCCTCTCCCCTGCCATCGCCGGACGGTACCGCCATTGGCGCGGCGGCCACCCGCGTCGGCAGTCAGGTGAGGGGTGCTGGAGTGCCCCTGGGGGAGAACTTGGCTACCTTCCCTGGTGAAAACACCAAACGCGCCTCCGCTTTGGGAAAACAGACAAGCGTGGTACAATTTTACACACTGAAAAATTTTCGTGGTCATAACACCGTTACAATAACATATGTGAACCACTCCCCTGAAACCCAGCACATCACACCCATTATTACCCACGGCTGGGCTGAGACCATTTTGTGGGGTGCCCCTTAACTGATCAGGTGTGGTGTACCTCACGTTTGCCGTCCGTGGCCTCCCCGGGGTGAATCTCTCGGAAAGCACCCTCTGGCGTTAACAGCACTGGTTCATGCTACTTCCTCCCCCTGGTGGAGGAATAGCCACAGTGTCCTTTCAAACCAACCTTTACTGGTCACCAGGGGCTTGAAGCAGCAGGCCAGGCAGGCCAGAACTGTCACTACGGTCCACACCTGGCGATGAGCGCTCCTTTTTTGGTTACAGGAGACAATTTTCACTAAATCTTTCTCTACACGTCCTTTCCATACATACTGACGAGGCTTCCATGGGGAAGCGAGCATGAGACAGTTCTCTTCCTCAAAGTCTCTGTTTCACCTGGCAGGGGGTAGGTAACTACTTCCCACTGCAGTGATTTCACTGTGGCCAACGGGTCTCGGGACGCTGTCATTCCCCACCTCGGCTGTCTGGGAACTGCCCCCGGCACTGCTGGGCAGTTCCACTTAACTGGCATGAAACTCGGGAAGCGTGGATCCACCTCCGTTGACCCTTGTTAGGAGGCGCACGGGCTCAACTACGCAGGAGCCGGAACTCGTGACCTCTGCTTCTACGGCACCAAATCCATCGGGAGTCCTTGGGGAATCAAGGGTGGTTCCTTAACCACTTGGCTGGCTTGCGAGGAGTCTCTTCTTCTCATGCACGATAGGCAGTGGGTCACTGGGTCCACTCGCAACCACTGGACAGCTTATCTTCTAATGAGGACACCTCCGCCAGGACTGATGCAGATGGGGGCCTTCGCCGGCGGGTGACAGTACTAAGGAGCCATCGTGCTCCGCGGTCACCTGGAGCTCACCCCACCGACCCCTGTGGCACGTCGACTCACCCTTGTCGTCGAGGTAACTGTCCCAAGCCAGACGATGGACCTCTGACAGTAGTCGGACTACCATTGTAGGCATCACGGTCCCACAGCAGGGTCCGCAACTCGGGCGATACACCTGCCTCCAGGGTACAGCCGACCCACAGCAGACTCTGTTATCCTCGCATCACCACTGGGGTGTTTCGCCGGTAGGCGCAATCGCCACCCGTGGGACTTCCACCTCTTCCCGCGAGAAGAGTATCATGGACAGATCCTCCGCAAGGTTACGTCAACCAGATTCTTCTGTAATACCAGCCAGTGGTGTGGTGTACGAAGCTGGCGTGCCTCCGTCTCACGTCGCCACACCCCAACCCGCTCTCTGCGCCAAGGGTTTCATCTGGACCCCTTAGCTTGCTCTGTAGGCTGGGGTACAATAGCATCAAGAAAATTGCAACCGCAGCATCACATTTGGTTCCACAGCAAGTGCGCCTCTAGATGCAGTCACAGTGGGACCCTAAAAGCACTGTACACCCCGGTTCTCTCCGCCTACCCAGTCATCTTGACGTTTAGCGGTAACTGACACAGGTCGGCTCCGTCGACATAGGCTTCTTGCAAACAGGGAACATAGCATTAAGGAGTTATTCCTGGCCTCGCCTGACACAACACATTAGGGTGTATCCCCGACAGTTATATCATCATCCATCCTCATGCATCATCCCATTCCTCAGAGATCAAAGAGTCTATTACGGCATCGACGCTAGGGTTAAGATGAACAACAGTGCTTGCTGCTCCCCCTGGTGGAATCCTGAAGGAAGGGCAACTTTCTACAAGGAGTGGTTTTGGCTCTGACACTGAGTACTCACATCAAGGGGAGGGGATCTGCGATTTTCGCTGCCAAACCCGGACAGAATGTTGCGACATCTTTCACTGTGGGCAGGCTTGCAGTCAGCAGCACGTGCGCTCCCTGATTTGGCGGGAGACGCCAATTCTGCTTGGTCTGCGTTAGACTAGGGGGTACCCTTATGAGGCCTCCCTGGGACATTGACAGTGCGGACGGTTTGCCTCTGCAGGGCAATAATTCTCTAGTGTGGGTTACTACACAAAGAATGGTTTTCCATGGCTGACTGGGATCTGTTCCTCATCTAAGACACACTGTCCACGGCCACTAGGATTTTACACATAATACTCCGCTACCTTCTTTGGGTATAGTTAGGAACTGCCTCCTACCCTCGCCACTACCTGTCCAGGGTCTGATCTTGCTCAAAGCCCAGGCAGTACCTCGTGTCCGGACTTTAACACAACATGGGTGACAAATAGGGACGGGACAATTTTGGAAAAAATTGGAACCGGGCCACCCCCAGTGATATCTCAAGCAGCGCCTCCCAAATGTAACGGGATTCCACCCCACCAATCGCATATATAGGGGGTGTTGCGTAGATTAGAACATGCATTGTACCGGTGGGTGCATATACTGCAGGCTCACAGGAGGTACTACCCTCCGCTAGTGAGAGCCTGGGGTGAATCCTTGGAACGTATCTTCTTCACGCCTCCACCATATGTAGGATTTATGTGAAATTTAGAAGACCCACATAGCGAAAACCAACCAGAAAACCCACACACAGTGATTATTAAACTAATGACTTTACTAACCAACAATAAATAACCTGTGTCCCTCTCACAGGAGACACTAACATTGATGTTCTCGCAGGACGTTCCCCCAACACTATGGTGATCCCACCAGTGTCCAAGAACCCCACCCAAGTACGTACTTCCTACAGAGATAGTTCAGGCGTGTGGATGACGCCAGGCACTAAGAAACCCTAGGCCTGTTGGTGCACATATGATGAATAATACATGCGAGCACTCGCGTGCTCGGGGTCGCAGCAAACAATCTTCTCACAAGGGTCAGACGTGTGATGAATCCGTCTATCCTCCAAACCCCCGAACACTTCCTTGCACGTGAGGACCGCTTAGCTCGGTACCACTCTGGAATCGTTCTCTGTGACCCCAAACGTGGGTCCAACCGCTTCCACAGGAACAGCAGCAGCCCTGTGTCCTATTTATCTAAAATGGTACTAACTGACAGAACCCTAACATAGTGCTGTCCCGTAGTAACAGCAACCTGTAGTGGCTTGGGAACTTTTCTAGGCCGGAAGGGGGTAATGACCTGTCCCACTCCCCAAATAACTACCCAAGCCCTTCACTACTCTTTCTAAACTAGTCCAGCGCCTACAGGCAGCACGCTGTAGCTCACTGGAGGCTGCAGCCCAACGTGCTGCGCAACAAGGTGCCTGCCGTTCAGGACCTCACAGACAAGTGCCCGCGCTTGAACTCTGACAAGGCAGCACTCCACAACTAGGGCGCCGCGTCCCTCTCTGGACCCCCACTCGAAGCGTTACCCACCCACTAGTGGAGGGTGTGGCCTACCTGGAGTGTACGGTACATATGGGCAGAAGGCTGCACTCGCTCCCCGCACCCTTCCTTCCCTACAGCTCCCTGACTCCAACTCTCTTAACTGCAGACTTCTTTCCAGCTCCCACTAAGGTAAGTGGCATGGGTCCCTACCGGAGCTCCCCTGGCAACAACTCACCTCTACTGGGGAGCTGAGCTATCTTGGACCAACGGGGTGTGGCCTAATACAGGGGAGTCCTCTCTCCTGCACCCTACCTCCTCTCCTGTCGTTCCTTCCCTCTGACTGACTAGTGTGCTCTTTTGCCGCGAAATGTATCCACTTGCTCTCCTGGCAGTCCCTGCAGCCCCTATTGGGCCTCCTATGCGGCACCTGGATGTGCGTGGCCCTACAAGACCTCATGGGAATTGTTCCCGTGGAGGCTGTGTACTTACCTTGGGGCGCGTGCGCGCTTCCTGCACCTACAATAACCCTAATTGGCCGCCACAACCTCTCACTATCTATCCCTACTCTCGCGCGACTCTAATGCGTCCTTCCCTGCCCTCACGCAACTGTTTCCTGCCCTCGCGCGATCTTCTGCGCATGCGCGCGACTATCTCCTCCTCGGGCCGCGGGGACTTCACTGAGCATGCTCGACACGAGCAACTGCGCGCCCTATTCGCTCCGGCTCCGGTGAGCGCCGGGAGCACCTGAGAGTGTGCGGCCTTGGCAACCCGGCCGCACAGCTTCCCCGGCAACCCCTAGCCGGGAACCTGACCGCCCTCTCCCTGCCATCGCCGGACGGTAGCCGCCATTGGCACGCGGCGGCCCCGCGATCGGGCAGTCAGGGGCGAGGGGGTGCGGAGTGCTGGGGAGACCTGGCTACATAGCATTAATATTTGATTTCTAATATTCTGTTTAATATAGAGATGCCAATTAGGAGGGTTGCTACTGTTCAAAGTGTTTACATTTATATTCATATCCATACCAATAATATTCAGTATGTACATTATAAACATTGCATTAACATTGGTTATATTTTGTCATTCAATCTACTGCTGTTTCATCATTCGAATGTCATATACATGCTGTTTTCCAATATCTTATTTGAAGCATTATGCATCATTTGTTTAGATCATAATGTTGTAATTCCCTCATTTTCTCTGAAACAATATATATTTTTCAATATGTCTGCGTATCCTTCATTGAAATCTATTAGATCAGAAAATAAGAGAAACACCTAATTCTATATGATCTATTGCTCCAGTATAATATCAAGGTATTCCAAGCAACTGGAGGCTTTTTTTCTCTTTTTTTTTTTTATGTTATTGTCTCATTGGACGGGATTTTAACTAATTGATTAAATATTTGTATTTTGTCATGCCACATTCAGGTGCGTCTGATGTGGTTTATTTAATCATTTACCCAGCACCTATATAGGTGCTTGTTTCCTGTTTGTCCAGTACTTCTTGAGAGAGTGCCACTACGGCGTGAAATGCATGGGCGGAAGCTCTCTGCTCTGAGACTGTCACTATTTTATATGTCTCAATAAAGCTTCAGATATATTTTTGGGTGAGTAAACTGGGTTTCCATGTTTGCATATGATTTTGCTTTACTTTGGTGTTTTCTGGATCTCCTACCAGTCATTAATGTGACTTACCTGGATTCGCAAAACAAACGGAGGGGGGAGTGTTTTTCGCACTATCGCAGACAAGCGGTCTGGATTCTCTACAGCCAGTGAACATACTTGTCTCGATCGGTCACTTAGGGGAGTAAAACGACTTCAACATTTATAATTATTCTCCAAGACCTCACCTGCTTTCGCACGACCTCCGACTCCTCCTTTTCCCCGATTCCTCCTACTTAGGCGAATCCATAGAGACTTCAGCCATGGGGCGGAGGCGCGCGGATGTTGAGGTGAAGCGGGTGCTTTCCCTGGCCTTAGTTTCAACGACGCCGTCCGGGGGCGCGTGTTGGGGGCGTGCATGTGACGTTTTTTTTACAGACTGTTCGTCCTCATGGGCTAAACGCTCACGGTGACCGGCCCTGCGCGCTTAAACTAACTAAAATTTGATCTGTGCCCGCTCTCAATTGCGGTGCATGGGCTCACTGCCAAGCGTGAGCGCCGGCTCAGGCGAGTCAAGCCTAGGCGCTGCCATTGCCCGACGGCCTAGGACTGTGTTTATAGTTTTCGGTAAGTGGCTTGCTATCCGTGCTGAGGCCGCGGCTTACCATATAATCTGAGACCCATTATATATGTTGGTGCAATTCTGAGTGAAATTCTGCTTGCGTTCTCACGCTTGCGAAACCTTGCTCAGCTTTTGGCTACAGGCAAATCTGTGTTTCATCAGCGCTTGCTGGAGAGGAGGTGCGGTCACATGACGGCACAGCCTCCAATCAGAGCGCAGCTCAGAAATAAGCTTAGACCCGAGAGCAGCCATTGTTCCCTCCGCTCCCCGTTCCCTCCCCGGTCGCGCTAATTAAAAAAGTTTAAAAAAGGCTGCCACGCACCCGATCGGGAGGAGGGAGGTGTCCCCCCTCTGCCCCGGTTCCCGTGGCTGCCTGACTGCCCGGGGCGGGAGATAGAGGGGGGGGGGAAGGCGGGTAAACAGCGTGTCCCCCCTCTGCCCCGGTTCCCGTGGTAGCCTGTTTGCCCGGGGCGGGTGATGGAGGGGGGGGTAGCGAGCGGAGCAGTGGTGGGAGCGGGGTGGTGTGTCACTGTGTTTGTGTCAGTGTCCATGTACCAGCGTCACAGTGTGATAGTGTCACTGTGTTTGTGTCAGTGTCCGTGTACCAGCATCACAGTGTGCACGTGTCACTGTGTTTGTGTGTCAGCGTCACTGTGTGCTAGTGTCACTGTGTTTGTGTCAGTGTCAAGTTCACAGAATTTGGGTCAGTGTTAAAATGGACGTATGTCAGTGTGAGTTTGTTTCAGTGCCACAATGTGTGTGTCAGTGTCACAGTGTTTGCGTTTGAGTCAATAATGCGACAATAATGGCCTGATCCCCGGGTACACCCTCACCCACATCTCACCCTTTTGCAGCAAAGTCTGGAACCACAAAACGTTGCTTTAAGATACAAGACAGAGGGGGGACGTTGTGACACTGGGGCTCGGGGGGACATTCAAGGAGGGCATGAAAAAGTCTTTCATAGGACAGGGTGCACGATACAGCGTCCCTGCAGAGGAGTTAATTACAGCAACAGGATTCAGACCTATAGGGCAAAAATACAAGGAAACCCTAAAGAATTAAGATGTATATTTAAATATACATGTAGCCATGCATAATAATGGACTGCAGACATCTTCCCTGTTGGCAGTAAACCTTGGTAAGTACAGGAATGCCAGCAGTAGTTATGGAGGTTTTCCCTCACACCCTGGTGAGGTGCCCTATGTATGGATGGGAGTGGCTGCAGCTCTGAGTCCCTGGATAGTGACCTCAGAGATGTGCCTCCCCTGAGGTATATAGGCCCCCAGAACACTGTCAGAGTTAGTGTTGTTGTTGCTAAAGTGTTTGGCTCCTGTGAAAGGGATTGCAGGATAGCTTTGCCACTAGTGCTGTAACTAGTGGCCTGGTTTCCAGATCAAGCCTGTCAAGGCCACACGGGGTGTATCCTCCCTACGGGGAGAGGGGACCCCACTCCAATGGGAGGGCAGTACCTGGCAAAGGCACGCATGGAGAAATGTGCAGCTAGAGCTGACAGCTGCATGGGGCAGTCTACTTCATCGAGTACGTCAATAAGATGCCCTGTTTAAAGATACCCCACTGTGTGAGTGTGAGATTACTCTGCAGTGGCAGTCACCACCGAGAAGGAGTTCCTCACCAGACCATCTCCCTGCGGAAAGCATAGATCCTTGATGAGGTGGAGGCCGCTGCACATGATATAGGTAGGACTCGCACCCACTACCTCAGCTACTGTTCTGATGACACTCCCTAATACCATCGTGCGGGAGACTCAGGAGTCCTGTTACTTGCAGGTGCACAACCATACACGATCACGTAATGGGGACTGGTTAGACCACACGGGCCAATGTGAGATTGGGTGGGTCAACAGGAGTGGAATATCCTTACATTGGAGGCGCTGCTGAGATACCTGTCAACAGGACAGCTTTGCTAGGCCATCCTAGGAAACAGGGGAGTGTCTGCTGGCCACTTTGTGTCGTGTGTGACGGAGCAGGGGCTAGTCGGGGAGCTGCTGGAGCTGCAGACGCACAGACGCCCTGGGATCCTCGCAAGGGTTAGTGGGTCTGGAGAGGGGGGCTATTGCTGTTCTAGTCACCTTGAGGGTAGCGCTTGTGGGGGACGCCTGAGGGGTAAAACTGGTAACTGGGCAGGAATTCTGGAAAGGGTCCGCACTAGGCTAGCAAACAGTATGTAGACGCCCAAAGTACTGCATGGAAGAGCCAGAGTACTCTATGTCTCCATTCCAGACCACTTACCAAGAAGAGCACAGAATGGGAGGAAGGATTACAGTAGACACTGAGAGAGTGAGCCTAGCCTGAGGTAGTGCAAACACGAGTCAGATCTACGTTAGGTACACAAGGTGGTGCACAAGGCATTTTATTGTATCGATGTGGTAGCTGCCCCGCAGAGAGGAGCCTCCATGTACAAGAATCCTTATTCAGTGACCGAGAGAGAACCGCAAGAATGGAGGATCTCGCAAAAGCGCAAAGGTCCAGGATGGCGGGACAGAGGAAGAGATCTCACCTGTTCTGTGGCGAGTATGAAGAACAAGCTACAGAAGAGACTTTTGTGAGCCTGTTGTGGACTGGCGTGAGAGCCGTGGCTGCGCCGTGTTTGTCTGCTTATGCTCTTGGGATAGTAACCCGAGGGCAGTGAGGACGACAGTATTGTCAGATGGGAGGAACGAAATGGACTTGCTTATCATTCGATACACAAAAACCAAACGCTACCCCTCAAATGTGATGTATAAAAAGACAGACGAACAAGATGGCGGTTCCCGCGTTCCCGGGACACACCGCGTGGCCAGCTGCAGAAAGTTCTGCAACTTTGCAGTTTGCTGATGTGTTGCCAGGATTGGCGCCAACGGAAAACCCCCACCCTGTTGGGCAGTATTGGGTGCGAAAAAACTGGAGCCGCGCCCTCATGGACTATGACTCACTCCGCCCTGTGCTGGGTCTGCCTATAAGTCTACGAGACCCCTCAATTTCAACCAGGGGGAGTGGTTTGCAGTTCCACCGGATGCGGATGGAGAATGTAGGAGGAGGGGTTGCCAAACCAGCCCCTGCACTCCAGTTGCGAAGAGCCAGTGAACAGTACAGACCCTTAAAGAGAGTACCTCCACTGGTGAATATGGCTGGTGCTCTGAGGCATTGAACAGAGTCCCCTTGATTACTACGCACCCCTACTCGGCTCCAGAGGCTTCTGATCCTCGCGGTAGAGGGTGTAGAGACTGTGGGCGTGTCTCTGCCTGCATGCAGGACTGCCGGGTGGAGCCGTGGGACACTGCGGCCCGATGCTCTCATGTACTTGTATCTGTGGCCCATGCGACTTTTTGTTCTGGTGCAACCGAGGAAGCCAAGGAAGATGCCCCTATGTTGGCAGCCGAAACTCCCGGGTGTATTATGCGAGAAAACCACCGGTCCCGACAAACAGGACGGGCCCGGTTCACACGAAAGAAAACACAGTCATCGACGGTGTGACAAGAGAGGCAACACCGGCGATCACCTAACGGATGCCCCGCCCGAATGCGAAACTCGGTCCTCGGACGAGGAGTGTGCAAGGCTGTCTGAGGTGCTGGAGTTGATGCCAGAGTACCATACTAGCGGTACGCCTTGCGAGATGCATCCCTCGTGGTGTGGAGACACGGATCGAGTGTCCGCCAGTACCGCGACAACCCGAGCAGCGGAGACCCACGGCCGGTGGGACTAGCAGTTCGGATGGAGGTCGATCCACTCCGACACTACGGAGTAGCAAGGCAAGGCCGTGTCTATCACAGGTTCCGGAGGTGGTGATCAAGAAAGAGCGGAGCCAGGCCCAGGCGGATCGCGCAGGAGCAGGGTGTTGCCGGATATCCTGTGAAGGAAAGAGTCCCGATTGGGGACCCAACCCAAGATGGCGGCGAGGCATGTGCGTGCATGGAGATGTTCTGATGACCAGAGCGGGGTCGAGTGGGAAATGATCGCGCCTCTGCGGTCAAGCAGCGGAAGCTGGTCGCCGACTGCAAGGAGGAATGGCGATCGATCCGAGAGTAAAGAGTCCCAGCACTGGCGAAGAGGAGAGACTCTTGTAGCAGAGCTGAGCCAGGTATGCCGAGGAGCAGGCCGTAGCCCTGCACATACCTACGTCCAGTCCCGTCCCCAACCCCGTCCACTCCCAAAGTTAGCCCCAAGGCCTTAGATAAAGTCCCTGCCCCAGTCGTTTTCACGTTGGGTCAACTTCTAGTCTAGGGATTGTCAGGGGATTCCCGGGTCACTTCCGAGGAACGGATTGGAAGCCTGGACTGAGAAAGTCCGATGATGGATCGGTGGGAGGAGGGAGGATTTCCCGACAAGTGTCAGTGTCTAGTGACTGTCCTAGCGCTATGAGTGTCACAATTGGGAATAAGTCACAGCGCCGGGGAATTGCGGCACCATCTGAGTGTACCTCGGGGGTATCTTCTGGGGAGCCCGAAGAAGAGGAATACCTAGAGTCTGGTCAGGAAGAGCTCTGGGAGACTAGATGGTGGGCGCCTCTGTATGAGGGATATGTAGCGTGGCTTGACCGCACCCGATTCATTCTGGAGAAGATGGGGTGGTGGATCATTGGTGGGCTACCGGTGAATTTGATGATGAGGCTTACCTTAAAGAGTTGCGAACGAGGTGGGGTAAGATTAAGCGAGGTTTAATCACGCCAAAGGGTTCCGAGGGATTAGAGGATCACGTGGAACCAACGAGCCCCTGTCTGGGTGTTGCCGTGGGCGGGACGGGATATTCTAAATTGACTCAGGCCTGCCGTGCCGAGCGAGCTATCATGGCTAAATATAAGAGGTCTCATGGGCTTGAGTACCCGTATGTCCCCGAACCTCTTATGAGAGAGATCGAAGATAACCGAGCAAGGTGGCTCTGGGCTGACATTGAGTATTATATTGTCAACAAGGGGGTGCCATTACGGAAGTTCAGGCTGAGCAGAGAGTTTCTCAATTGATGAGGGTTTGGACGATCGGGCGCAGCATCTACATGCACAAAGTAGTGTACCGCAATGAGTGTGGTCTGCCCCGGGAGTACAGTGTTACGGTGACCGATGCAGCGGGAAGGGAGGTGAAAAAGCAAGACCCTAGACACTACTATTAGGTTGCCTGAATAGATAGAGTCTGTGTTTAGTCTAGCGCTCCCTGCTGGTCAGTGAGCGTCATACCATGGCATTATTATGTGATGTAATGATGTTTTACATTCTAAATTTTTGTGTTCTTTTGCAGTGTTTCCTGACGCAAGGTACACCAAATTTAGGTCCCAGACGGGACGGGGGGATTCATCAGGGGGAGTATGTAGCCATGCATAATAATGGACTGAAGACATCTTCCCTGTTGGCAGTAAGCCCTGGTAAGTACAGGAATCCAGCAGTTAGTTATGGAGGTTTTCCCTCACACACCTGGTGAGGTGCCCTATGTATGGATGGGAGTGGCTGCATGCTCTGAGTCCCTGGATAGTGACTCCTCAGAGATGTGCCTGCCCCCTGAGGTATATAAGGCACAACACTGTCAGAGTTAGTGTTGTTGTTGCTAAAGTGTTGGCTCCTGTGAAAGGGATTGCAGGATAGCTTTGTGCCCACTAGTGCTGTAAGTGGTTTCAGATCAAGCCTGTCAAGGCCACACTGTGTCCAGGACCTGGCACCGGGGATCTCCCTACGGGGAGAGAGGGATCCCACTCCAATTGGAGGGCAGTACCTGGCAAAGGGACTGCAACGGAGAAAATGTGCAGCTAGAGCTGACAGCTGCATGGGGCAGTCTATCTTCATCGAGTACGTCAATAAAGATGCCCTGTTTAAAGATACCCCCAACTGTTGAGTGTAAGATTACTCTGCAGTGGCAGTCAACACCGAGAAGGAGTTCCTCACCAGGACCATCTCCCTGCGGAAGCATAGATCCTATGAGGTGGAGGCGCTGCACATGATATAGGTAGGACTCGCACCCACTACTCCATCAGCTACCTCCGTGTTCCTGATGACATCCCCTAATACCTCGTGCGGGAGACTCAGGAGTCCGTCTTGCAGATGCACCACCATACACGATCACGTATGGGGACCGGTTAGACCACACGGGCCAATGTGAGATTGGGTGGGTCAGACAGGGGAATACCCGTTTAATAGTATGGATTGTCAAGGATTGAACTTCGGCTGAAGTGGATCCCTATAGCAGAACAGCAGGGAGCGAAGTAGGGGTCACAAGCAGGGGTCCGAGGCAGGCGGCAGGTAGCGAAGTCAGGAAACAAGCAGAGGTCGGCAACGAGGAAACTGGAACAGGATGATAGCAAAGCTACACAGCATAAACACAAGAACCTTGCAGGTGCTAAGGAACCAGATAAACAGGCAAGGAGGAAAGGAAAGGGAGTTTATATAGGCAGCTGAGAGGTGGAGCACAGTGCAGAGGTGTCGTTAACAGTTTTCTGGAATGTTCCTAGTTTACAGCAGCAATCCCGGTGGACAAGTTTAGGTACTGCAGGCTATAGAATATGACATTACTCCCCCCTCCCAAGAGCGTTCTCCGGACGATCCTTGCTAGGCTTGTCTGGATATCGTCGGTGGAAAGCTTTGACTAGTCGCGGAGCATGTACAAAATCTTTGGGTTCCCAAGACCTCTCCTCTGGGCCATAGCCCCCCCAGTGAACCAGGTACTGTAGTTTCCCTCGGTGTAACCTGGAATCCAAAATTCTTTCCACAATGAATTCCTCTTCGTTATCCACGAGGATGGGTTCAGGGGGAGGAAGTCTCCGTCCAGGAAACGGGTTCTCACGGAAAGGTTTCAGCAGAGAAGAGTGAAACACAGGGTGTATTTTGATGGTCTCAGGAAGCTCTAATCTGAAGGACACTGGATTTATTAGTGCTGAGATGCGAAAAGGCCCAATGTACTTTTGGCCCAATTTAATGGTTGGAACCTTTAGACGTAGATTTTTTGTAGAAAGCCAGACTTTATCCCCGACTTGAAATTCTGGGGAGGGTCTGCGGTGTTGGTCTGCTGCTCTTTTGTACTTTACTTGAGTCTCACGAAGCGTCTCTTTGAGGGTCTCCTGGATGTCTCGCAGAGTCTCCAGTTTCTCTGTAACTGCCGGAATGGGGCCTGAAGATGGAAAACGAGGAATAAAGGTTGGATGAAATCCATAATTTGAGAAAAAGGGGCTCTTCTGAGTCGATGAATGATGTGAGTTGTTGTATGAAAACTCAGCTAATGGTGGGAAATCAATCCAGTCATCCTGGAGATGACAAACAAAACATCGTAAGTATTGTTCCAAAGTCTGATTGGTCCTTTCTGTTTGGCCATTGGATTGTGGATGATAGCCAGACGATAAATTTAAACGAATTCCTAGAGAGGAACAGAAGGTCCTCCAAAATTTTGAAGTGAATTGTACCCCTCTATCGGATATGATCTCATCAGGAGCCCCGTGAAGCCGAAACACCTCTTTCACAATCAACTTGGCTGTCTGGTCTGCAGAAGGAAGATTCTGTGCTGCAATGAAGTGAGCCATCTTTGTAAGTCGATCCACCACTACCAGGATGGTATTATGTCCATTTGATCGTGGCAGGTCAACAATAAAATCCATTGATATGGACCCCCAAGGACGAGTTGGAACCGGAAGAGGCTGCAGTAAACCCACGGGTGATGCTCGAGGGGTCTTGGTCCTAGCACAAGTTTCACAGGAGAGGACATAGTCTTTAACATCTTGTGCTAATTTAGGCCACCAAAAAGAGCGAGACAACAGTTCCTGTGTCTTGAGGACACCTGGGTGACCCGCGGGTCGGGAGTCGTGCATTAATTGGAGCACCTCTAATCTTACCTCCTTAGGAACGAACAGACGATCATTACAGTTCCAGAGACCATCACATAGAAATAGTTCTGCTTCCGGAGGAGGGTCTTTAAGAAAAGTGTCATTTGAGTAGGCTCCCTTTATTCGTGTGAGGAGATCGGCAGAGAATGTGACGCCCAAAAAATTTCTTTTTGGAAGAATAGTTTCTTCTTGCTCTTTGTCTGAGCTAGGATTCGGAAAGGACCGTGACAAGGCGTCGGCTTTCCCATTCTTGGAGCCAGGGCGGTATGAAATGTGGAACTGAAATCTTGCAAAGAAGAGAGCCCATCTGGCTTGTCGCGCAGACAGTCTCTTTGCGGATCGAATGAATTCTAAGTTCCTATGATCCGTAAAGACCGTAATTGGATGATTGGCCCCCTCCAGTAGATGTCTCCACTCAGAGAATGCAGCTTTTATAGCCAAGAGTTCTTTGTTTCCGATGTCATAATTTCGTTCAGCTGTTGACATTTGGTATGAATAAAAAGCACATGGATGAAGGAGCATCTTGGGTCCAATTCTTTGTGACAGAATGGCACCAACAGCGGAGTCAGATGCATCCACTTCCAAGATGAATGGTAATTCTGGATTTGGATGGATGAGGATAGGGGCAGATGTGAAGAGTGACTTCAATTGTTCGAATGCCGCATCCGCTTTAGGAGACCATTTGAAGGGGAATTCCTTCCGTGTGAGTTGGGTGATTGGGGCAATAATGCCAGAGAAATTTTTAATAAAACGTCTATAGAAATTGGCAAAACCCACAAATCTCTGAATGTCCTTTTCATTCCGAGGGATTGGCCATTCCACCACGGCTTGAATCTTGCCTGGGTCCATACTCAAACCCTCGGGAGAGATGATGTAACCGAGAAATTGCATGCTGGTTTTTTCGAATTCGCATTTTTCTAACTTGATGTATAAATTGTACTTACGGAGACGCTCAAGGACAATTCGGACATGTCTCTGGTGATCCATGATGTTATCTGAGAAGACTAGGATGTCATCCAGGTATGCCACTACGAATTGGTCCAATAATTCTCGGAGGACATCATTGATTAAATGCTGGAAGGTAGCAGGGGCATTACAGAGTCCGAAAGGCATCACCAGATATTCATAGTGCCCATAACGGGTTCGGAAGGCTGTTTTCCATTCGTCACCGGGTCGAATGCGGACCAAATTATACGCTCCTCTGAGATCTAATTTGGTAAAGATCTTGGCTGACCGAATTCTTTCCAATAGTTCAGGAATCAGAGGTAATGGATACCTGTTCTTCACCGTTATCTTATTTAGTTCCCGATAGTCAATGCAGGGGCGTAGAGAACCGTCTTTCTTTCCCACGAAGAAGAGCGCAGCGCCTGCTGGAGAAGTAGAGGGTCGGATAAAACCCTTTGATAGGTTCTCCTGTAGGTAATCATTGAGGACCTTCAATTCCGGTTCTGAGAGGGAATAAATTCTTCCAAACGGAATAGCAGCACCCGGTAATAATTCAATGGGACAGTCATAAGAGCGATGTGGGGGAAGCGTATCCGCGTTCTTCTTGTCACACACATCTAAAAACTCAGAGTAAGGAGCCGGCAGAAGATTTTCTTGAGACGAGGAAATCTTATGTATTCCTACACACTCTGGTATAGGAGTTTTAGGTAGACAGGCTAGCTGACAGTGCTCCGAGGGAAACGTGAGTGTCTTGGTCTTCCAGTCGATTAGTGGGTTATGGATCATGAGCCATGGAATTCCCAGAATCACTGGAAACAAAGGTGATGGAATGAGACCAAATGAAATCTTCTCCTGGTGATTGGGCTCCATGATTAGTGTTAAGTTGCTGGTTTCATGGGTAACAGGTCCAGAGCTCAAGGGAGAACCGTCAACGACTTCCATCCTTTCTGGCGATTCCTTGGCTACAAATGATACCGAATTGTTCTTGGCGAATTCTATGTCCATAAAATTCCCTGCCGCCCCTGAGTCGACCATTACTGTGGTTGAAAAACGATGTGTTCCTTCCTCGATGATAATAGGAACCAGGAGGTGAGGGTGTAGCGAAGGAGGGTTATCTTTCCTTTGAGAAGCAGAGAGAACAGTTTTTGAAATAGCGTGCAGCTGATTTCTTCTAGGGCTCTGGAAAGAAGACCGCCTGGACTTGTTTGGGCAATCAGCGAGATAGTGCCCATCGTTTCCGCAATATAAACAGAGATCTTCTGTTCGGCGTCTATTCCTTTCCCCGGTTGAGATGGGTCCCCGCAGTGTATTTACTTGCATCGGCTCCTCCTCCGTCTCCCTGGAACGTCTTGGGGTACTGACATCTCTAAACCCGGGGGTGCTTGGCATGAACCCCTGTCTCTCCAATCGTCTTTCCGTAAGCCTACGATCAATTTGTATGCATAAACGGACAAAGTCCTGAAATCTCTCTGGGGTCTCCACCCGGGCTAGTTCGTCTTTAACTTGCTCCGAGAGACCCTGCCGAAAATGATATTTCTGCGCGGCCTCATTCCACTCAGTATCATTAACCCATCTGCGGAATTCAGCGGCGTACTCAGCTGCCGAGCGTCTTCCTTGACGAAGATTGTTCAGAGTTGCCTCAGCGGTTGCACTACGATTTGGGTCATCAAAAATAAGACTCATGGCATCGATAAACTCCTCCAGGTCCCTTAGTAGTGGGCTATCCTGTTCTAACATAGGGGAGACCCAAGCAAGGGCCTCATCCTTGAGCAGGGTTATGATCAGTCCAACCCGGGCTTCGTTGTTATAATAGATGGTAGGCTGAAGCTTGAACACATGTCTGCATTGATTAAGGAAATCCCGAAAAGATTGTCTTTTTCCTCCAAATTTTTCCGGAAGGGTTACACGGGGTGCGGTTTGCACAGTCACAGTGTTTTGACCAGACAAGGTGATTAAGGCTGCACGTAGTTCACGATTCTCAGCTTCCGCAGTGGCGGCTTTTTCTTCTAAGCGGCCAAGACGATTAAACACGTGTCTTTGTTGTTCCTGGTAACCAACCATGATATGTCGCAAGTCATGGAGTGTCTGAGCCTGAGTCGGGTCTGTTCCAGCGGAATCCATGGTAGGGCCTGTTTATTCTGTCAAGGATTGAACTTCGGCTGAAGTGGATCCCAGTAGCAGGAACAGCAGGGAGCGAAGTAGGGGTCACAAGCAGGGGTCCGAGGCAGGCGGCAGGTAGCGAAGTCAGGAAACAAGCAGAGGTCGGCAACGAGGAAACTGGAACAGGATGATAGCAAAAGCTAACACAGCAGTAAACACAAGAACCTTGCAGGTGCTAAGGAACCAGTATAAACAGGCAAGGAGGAACAGGAAAGGGAGGTTTATATAGGCAGGCTGAGAGGTGGAGCACAGGTGCAGAGGTGTCAGGTAACAGGTTCTGGAATGTTCCTAGTTTAGCAGCAGCAATCCCGGTGGACAAGTTTAGGTACTGCAGGCTATAACAAGACATTAGAGTGGCAGCAGTCCCGGTGGCAAAGCATAGGTACAGCAGGCTAGAGAATATGACAATGATAGAGGATAAAATCCAGAGACCAGGCAGGTCTGAGGCTTCACTATATATAAGTGCAGACCGATTTATCTGATTGATCCTTTCCCAATAAATACATTAAAAAACCAGCACATAGTATTTCCCTAGCACAGCCCAGTGCAGTGTATGCAGTGAGTGTGTGCAGTGTGCTGTGTGTGCAGTGAGTGTGTGCAGTGTGCTGTGTGTGTGCAGTGTGTGCAGTGTGTGCAGTGTGTGCAGTGTACATAAAAAATTGACTTTATTATTATTTTTTTAATTTGGGGTCTATATATATATTATATCCATGGATATAGGGGATATATATTAATGAGGGAACAAAAATTATTTATATACTATAGTTATATATATATATATATATATATTTTATATATATGATATATATATTTTGAATATATCTATATATCTATATATATCCTATATATATCATACATATATATACATACATATCATACATACATATCCATCACACAGATCCCTGTCCCGCCTCCCGACCCGCCTCCGCCCCACAAGCCCTGCCTAACAGAGCACACGCTCTGTCTGAGGGGCAAGAACATGAAAAGCAGCCACTTGGTAAGCGAGAGGTGAGCATCAGCGCTGGAGAGCACAGCCACTCTCCACTATAAACTCAGCCTTACTCTATTTGAACGAGCGCACTCCAGAACACAGGACAGTGTTGTTTCTTCCCTAGTTAAGGCAACTCCATAAATACATGAACAATACTGTCTACTAGTGATCAACAAATGGTTAGAAAAGTACAGACAAGGTTTAATCTCGGAAATATACACGGGGATAGCATCTCACGCAACGTCCCAATCCCACAATTACATACGGAAATGGGCTGAAGACCTAAACATAGAAATAGATCATGATGACTGGAGGGATATCTGGGAATCTGCATCTAAAACATCAATTTGTACAGCCATGAAAGAAAATATATATAAAATGTTATTTCAATGGTACTTAACCCCGAGTAGATTGAGCCAGATCTCCCCAGGAACACCAGATCTCTGCTGGAGAGGATGTTGTATGAGAGGGGACATGGTTCACATCTGGTGGGACTGCCCACGAATACAGAAATGTTGGACCATGATTCAAGGCCTGATATTCGAAAGCACAGATCTGAGGATATCTATAGACCCGCTGACATTCCTATTGGCAAAACTAATAGAGGAATTACAAACTCCAATAAGCAAACTTATATCATTTATACTCACAGCGGCTCGCTGCTCTATTGCAGCCGCGTGGAAAGATATAAATCCCCCATCGAGACGTGCTGTAATCATAAGGCCTCGTCCATGGTTCCGGCGGGCGTGCTGAGGCGCGCTGAGGCTCAGGGAAAGCGGGTGCTTTCCCTGGCCTTAGACAGCACGCCGTCAGGGGGCGGGCCGGGGGCGGGCCAGTGACGTCACGGAGCTGGTTCGCCCTCATTGGGCGAACCGCTGACGTGACCGGCCCAGCGCTCCGGCGAGCGCTGAAATTTAAAATTGTGGTAAGACCTACGCTTCCGCACGCTTGCGGAAGCGTAGGCGAGCCCCTACTAAAGCCGCTCTAATTGCGGCTGTAGGGGCTCACTGCTGAGCGGAAGCGCGCCTCAGCGCGCCTCCGCCAGCAAGCAGCAACCATGGACGAGGCCTAAGAGTTAACAAAGTTACACTAATGGAAAAGCTATCAGCCCAATTAAACCATTTCCTTGACCAGTTCGACAAGATATGGGAACCCTGGTCCCTAGAGTAAAATACCCTATCCCAGAGAAAGAAATAAGATAACGCATAGATGACCAAAGTATAGACAACCTCACGGAACGATACCAAGAGAATCCCTTCTAAAAACCTTAAGTATCGGGTAATTAGGTTGCTTCACCTCCCCCCCCCCCCCCCCCTCAGGTCCTCCTGTTCCTTCTTTCTTTACCTCTTCTTTAACGCTACCTATTTTATAGGTACTATAAGCACGCCCCACAGGATTTGTTCACAAAGCTGCTATAGTACACGCTCTGTATTAGAACTGTCATGATTTTTATTATGTTAAAAATTCTACAAATGTTACACTGAACATATTCCTGGTGATGCGAAGATCAATGTCTAAAGTGATCTTACTGTGTTGGGAAAACAATAAAAAAGATTGAAACAAAAAAAAAGAAAAGTACAGATGAGACCACGAGTATTCTAAAGCTTGCCTTAAACTAGCCCGGTTACATTCTGGGTATTTGCTGGGTGTAACCTGGCTAATTTAAGGGAAGTTTAAGGCATGTATCCAGCATGTACCTGGGTGTACCTGGGTCTTTTTGGCGATTGCCACAGGTTTGTGTTAGAATAACCGTGGGCACTACAGTACTTACTGTTCTGACCATTAAATAAGGTAATTTTCGGGGCGTGTCCAGGACGCTGACGAGGATGGTCGTGTGAGAGAGGAGCTCCACAGACCCTTGCATATAATCATTGCTATAAGCACTTTTCCCCCCCCAAATTCCACCCCAAAAAAAACGCCCCCCCCCTGGACTACACTATCTGCAGCAATGATGGGCAGAGCGAAAGCCCAATCGACCCAGGGAGTGCCGGCTCAACCAGCGCACGTGGCTCCAAACACATACAGTAGCAACAGATCGGTACCGATCTGAAGAGCCCCTACCCCCAGATGAAGGTGTCACACGCGAGTACATGCAGGAGTTCATGGCCTCAATGTTGGATAAGCTCCATACTTCCCTGCAAGTGGACTTAAGAGCTGCGGTCACTGAGCTCAAGCAAGATATTACAGGCCTTACAGAGCGCACCTCGGCCCTGGAAAATAAAATGGCGGATACTCTACAAGTTCAGGAAGCGGCTGACAACGAGATATACCGACTGGGGGCAGTGATAAGCAGTCTCCGTGACAGCCTGGAAGATCAGGAGAACCGCGATCAGCGGCAAAATATTAGAATCCGCGGCATACCAGAATCAGTGATCCAGGCCAACTAAAGGCATACCTCCTTGAATTCTTTACTTCAGTATGCAGAGACCTTGAGCACAAAGATTTAGAGATGGATATAGCCCACCGCGCACTGGGACCGCGGTCTGAGGACCCTAACCGGTTGAGGGACGTCATTGTCCGCCTCCATAGATACTCTATAAAAGAGAAAATAATGGAGGTCTGCCGAGCTAAGGAGCCCATCAAATTCAAAGATGACCCTTTACAAATTTACAATGACCTATCAAAAGTCATGGTCAATCGCCGCAGAGAACTGAGACCCCTGACTCTCTTACTGCGAGACAATGAAGTCAAATACAAGTGGGGGTTCCCATTTAAGCTCCTCGTGCAGAGAACCGGCAAGTTCCTTACCATTAGACATCCCGAGGACATGGAGCAATTTGCCCGGGCACTGGGCCTCAGCCCGCCTCCTAGCTGGAGAGTCGACTCCTCCAGACCCCAAGTACCTGACACGACGGAACCTCCAATCAGAGCCTCAGAAAGACTAGCGGGACAGAAGCAGCAGAGAAATAAATAAAAAAGCTGCCCCTCCGCTCTCTGAGTTTAGCCCTACACCCAGTTGTTACCTGGTTTACCTAGTTGCAGAACAGCCCAGTTGGCTACTGAGACCCAGGATAGCAATACCGGCCGACACCAGACATCATATCGTCACCTATTGGAGGGAAGCAGCCACCGAGGGCGACCACCGCACCCAAATCCTACCTCGACGTCCCATACCAGCAGCACCTACCTTTCCAGCGAATCCTGCGGAAGCGAGATGGCCGATGACCGTGGACGCCAGAGCAGCGTAGCTTTTTCGCTTGGGGGCGACAGGGAGAGGAGTGTAAGGTATTTGCCTAGCGCGTGGAGGGTGCGGAGGCAGAGGGGAGATAGGGGCGCATCCTGTCTCTCTTTCTCTCCCTCTCTTACCCCTTGCCCAGAGCCCTACCACAGCTTCACCAAAGAGAAGGGACCTACTTACCTAGCTTACGCCTCCATAGTTTGTGGCTCCGAGTGAGCCCTCCGACCCTACCTCCGGGTGATGGGCTGGAAGCCCCAACAACCGTGAGTACATAAGGCCCCGCAATCCGGTCTGGCCCGCCCGGCTAAGATCCTGATTCACAGGCAGGCCCGGATACACAGGGGGTAGAACCACCGCTAACACTACAAAACCTACTGTGCATGGAGCTATCAGGACTAAAGTACTAGCCGTAGACACTCACGCAAACGAACTCTAATCACTATGTATATAGTTATTATCTAATTGTTAAATCACAAACACCCCCCCGTACCCCCTGTGCTCCCCCCCCCAAAAGGGTTTCACCAAGTTCCAAGTTACCCAGGTTGCCCAGCACAGTGATTGGGATACGGAACGCAGAAGAGTTCGGTTTCCCCCGATTTCCCCCCCCCCCCTGCCCCTCTTCCCACGCAGGACCGCAGAAGGCTCAATAATAATGAGGTTGACAGTGATAATCATTAGAGGATGTTTACACTTCCACAATCCCACCTCCTCACTTCCCCTTCCCCCCCCCCCCCCCCCCCCCTATCCCAAAAGGATTTCCCAAACAATTCAACTGCCCCCCGTAGGCGCACACAACTGTTGCCGCAGAGACAGGTCTCATACACGTATTAAGATGTAACCCTCAACTCGCTGAACAGATAATGACATGCCGGTCACATTCCGGTCAATTATGTTGCTATGCACATCATACAGTAAAGGGCTGCGACTGTGATTCCTGCTAACCATGTAGCCAAGCTCAGCCCCCACTATAGCGGTGGTCATGCTGATGAAAACTGCTACACACAACAGTTCCCAATGTTGATCCACAAGGGTCTCGAGTCCCTCCCCTACCCATCCCTACTCCTTCCCCCCCCCCCCATCCTTACCCATCCCCCCCATTTGGCTAGATTCTACTACCCCAGGTGCCCGGGATATCCTGCTCAATTCACGGGACAGATATCTTTATCCCATTTAACCAGGTTACGTTAATCACATTATGGGATAGATACTGTCACCCCAGTCAACCAGGTTACCAAGCGCAGCCCTGGCTGCAGACGCTGACATCCCAGTAAATACGACTATACACAGCAGGTCCCATCGCTGATTGAGCAACAAAAAAGAGTTGAGAGCCTCCCCACCCCCCCCCCCCCCCACCCCGCTCACCCCCCTCCCCACAACTACTCTCTTAGTCGCACACAGTTCTCGCCGCGGAGAATACTCTCCTAAACCAATTAAGGTTTAACCCCCAACTCACCGAGCAGAAAATATCTTCCCGGTTAATTATGTTGATATGTTTACCCTTTAGAGCTGTTATTCACTACGTTGTGACGCTCAACCTCTTGGGCCGATATTAACTGTGTTGTTATGCCCAACTCCTAGGGCTGATGTTATCTATGTTATTATGCTCAACCTATGGGACTGGTATTAACTATGTTGTTACCTATACTGTTATGCTTAACATATGGGATTGATATTATCTATGTTTTTACCTACACTGGCGACACACTTTATTGGAGCTCGGCTAGTCCCACGAATTCGGGTATACTCGGGTGTATTGAGGTTTGTGACTGTTTTCTGCCCGAGTGCATTGCGTTATTTTCCAGGCAGGGATTGAAGCATTTTATTCCCACTGGCTGCAATACTGCACAGTATATATATATATACTGCATTACAATTCATGAATTTATGCCATCTGGTAGACACGCGAAGCATTGCAGCCTATTAAATCCTAATCATTATCATTTAACAGATCAGCCGCCCGTCAGCCAGGCATGAACCATGGCTGGGAAGGCAAACGCAACGGGGCTTGTCTGAGGTGAGGAGCGGCGCATTCCAGGTTTCTGCCAGGTACATACTGGGTATTTGCTCGAATAAAGTGTGTCGCAGCAGTATGTTGTTATGCTTAATATATAGAGCTGATATTGACATGCCTGCTGGCCATGTAGTCATGATCAGCCCTCACTGTAACTGCTGTCATATCAGAGAGTAATGCTACTCACAGCAGGTCCCAACGCTGACCTAGTAGTAGAAAAAGGATCTTGTGTCCCTCTGCTAAATCCCCCTCCCCTCTTCGCTCCCCCACTCCCGCCTCCTCAGCCCACCTGGTCAGTCTTGCACGAAAAGTATACCTACCCTAGACGTTTGCTGGGGCACAATGAGCTCCTAAACTACAGAATCAAGACCTCCCCCCCCCCAGTGGGAAAGGAGGGGTCCTAAGGTTTTACATCACCAAAAAACCCAATGGCTAACCCGGCCCCAATTAAGATAATTTCACTAAATGTCAAAGGCCTACAAAACAACAGGAAAGGGAGATTGGCTCTCCAAGATATGAAAAAGTCAGGGGGTGACATCATATTCCTGCAGGAGACCCACTTCACATTCCAAGACCCCCCAAATTTATTTTAAAAAGTGTTCCCAATGTGCTTTTTCGCTTCATTTAGTAGTAAAAAGCGAGGAGTAGCCATATTAATCTGACAAAGCACTCCATTCAATCATGTCAAAACAACAGTGGACCCAGAGGGTAGATTCGTAGTGGTATACGGCTCATTAGCAGGCTCGGCAATTGCCCTGATCAATTTATATGCCCCTAATGAGAAACAAACGGAATTCCTAAAAACTTAGGTTACTCTTTGACAAAGCGCTCTGACAGCGCGAAACGCGTTAGAGATACCTTCTTTGTTTGTAGCCCGGTCTACTCATGCCTTAAATTAAAGCATTTTTACTTGCTATCAGCCTCCAGCCTTTTAATTTTTTCAGCAGTGCTCCACCACTCTTTTTCTCAACTTGAATTCCTAAAAACAGTTCTCGAGGGCATTGACCCTGGATATCTGTCGTCGGTGCTGGTCGGTGGAGACCTAAACATGGTTCTAAACCCCACCGAGGACAAATCATCCGCAATAGGTCGCCCCCATACAGCCCACTCCCAACACACTGGGAAAAGGTTTAGGGGGATACTAAATGAGTTCTCATTGATAGACATCTGGAGATCCCAGCATCAGGGCCAGCGGGACTACACCTTTTACTCAACTCCTCACCAGACTTACTCTCGTATAGACTACTTTCTGGTAACCAAAAATGTTCTGGAGGCCTCCACTGAATCAGATATTGGCCCGATTATCTGGTCAGATCATGGCCCTATCACCTTGACCCTCTCAGTACCATTCGTAAAAACTACTTCTTATTCCTGGAGACGAAATGATTCCTTACTGAACCATCCTGAGATAGAGAAAGAGATCAAAACCTCACTTAAGGACTACTTCTTCTTTAACTCAGGATCAGTCACCTCTCCAGCAATCCTATGGGAGGCCCATAAGGCAGCAATCAGAGGTAAATTCATCTCTATTGCGTCCCATAGGAAAAAGGTCAAACAAAAATTGATTAAGGAACTCACGGACAATATTATTACGCTGTAGCAAACACACAAAACTAACCCCTCAAAGAGAATTTATAAAACATTAACCGCAGCCAGACTAAAACTTAAACAAGCCCAGCTAGAAGATGTAGAAAAGGCCCTCAAGTGGACAAACCAACAGTACTATGATAAGGGCAACAAGGCGGACAGACTCTTGGCTAGCAGATTGAGAGGAATACAGAAAAGATCCCAAATAACGGCGATCAAAAATAGTGAGATACAATATAGCGATAACAAAATAGTGGCAGAGTATACTAAATATTATACCGAATTATATAACCTGCGAACCAAAAATGGCCGACCTGAACCAATAGTATCAGAATCTACAAAAAAATATCTAGATAACTGCCACCTCCCTACATTAACAGAGGAGGAAAATGCAGTCCTCAATGCTGAGATATCAAAAGAGGAATTAGAAGAGGCGGTCAAAGTACTAAAAATAAAGTTTGGGAACCGTGGCTGACCCAAACAGCAGAGTAAAACAGAGCCACCCCCAATACGAAACAGATGAGACGCGGGATGAACCTCTCACAGAAAGCCGATGAGGTCGAGACCTTCCCCCCCCCCCCTCCTCTTTTTCTGTTTCCCCCTTCTCGCCCGCCTTTTCGACCCACGACTGAGGGTCAATGGCATGTCGAGGCTATCAATGTCTAAAAACAAAAAACCCTGTATTAGGCCAAGATATATCTGTATAACTGTATACTGTACAAATGCCTAATAAAAAAAATTGAAACAAAAAAGAAGGTAATTTTCACAGTAATTGACATAACACTAATTCCTGTAATGAAACAATAAATACAAAAAGAGATTTTGCCAAAAAATGGTAGATGTATGTACATTGGTCTGTGCAACTTCTTTTCCCAATGCCATTGTCTTCCTATCACACGTCATGCTATTTTGGCTGGCTTATTGAGAAACTGCCTGATTCTTTCAGATGAGGAATTCAACTCAATTACTGCTTAATGTATGGTTCTCTTGAAATTGCTGCCTCTACAGTATAACTCTTTTCCATTTCTAAGTGCCTACATACTTTAAAAAATGTGAATTTTGTAATCTTGTTTTGTCAACAGTTTAAATCATTGAACATGAATACTATACCTTAAAAAAATGCGGTACAGACTCTTTATACTATCAATTTACAATCCATTACTAATGTATAAATAAACTTACTTTGTCTGTACATACCATTGTTATAAATGCAGTGATACTATTGGCATATTATTTTGCATAAAGAGATGCAGTTCATGTAATGTTACATATGCCTTGCAGGTAATGAATATTAAATTAAAGTAAAACTGATACACATTTGCACTGAATAAACGTCTGGAAGTGATGAATTTATGTCTGAACAATTAGAAGAATAAAAGCCATAATAATTAAAAGCCAAATAATGGTTGCCGTTTGCGCATGTGCAAAATTTGTCCAGGAGGAAATATGGTTACCCTACCCTCACAAACATACACACACACAAACTCTGCATTCCCCCTCTATACACACAAAAACACACTACAGCCTCCCCCCCGTGACACAAACACACAATGCAGCTATCCTTACACACACACACCCACAAAACACACACACTGCAGACACACACACAACTTTCTCCTCAGTTTTCTCCTATGCGGAGCTCTCTGCAGGCAATGAGGTGGAGGAGTCACTGCCTTTCTGGTGCCTCCTGTCCCTTCACCTCCCCTGTATGAGCGCTGCTCTCAGTCAGTATCTATAAGAACTGAAAGCTGATTGGCTGCTAAATTTGGCAAGAGGGGTGTTGCAGAGTGTGTGAGTTTGTGTGTATATAGAGTAGGGGGGCTGTCGTGTGTGTGTGTGTGTGTGTGTGTGTATATATATATATATATATATATATATATATATATATATATATAGCCCTTTTTCTGACACTCTAAAGAGACTACGGGTTACTGCACACACCTGTGGCTCCAGGAGATCTGAGCCTCCGCTAGCTGGGAGCCTGGGGTAACACTTATACAGTGCAGTGCCTCCACTTACCCAGGATCCCCATCATGTAAGATTCCCTTGGGCAAGAAACATAACACACGTGCTTGAACTGGTTTTACTATAACGTATCAATAACCTTACAATTAGTATTGACACCCATACATAACATACACACTAATAACTAGCAATGTCCTTATAACGTTAGTGGCTCAGCCACGCTCCTAAGGAGTAGTGCCTCTGTCCCGTCACTGCGTGCCCCAACCGTGTCCATATGCTAAATAGTTATCTAGATTCAGTCCTTTGGCCACTCCACTTAGTGTACCCAAAGAGTGTTCCCTAAGGCGGGATCAGCGCCTGTTGACCAGTGTTGGTGCACTTGTTGTAAATACCTTCCGGTCACTGCGGTGACCGGCAACAGCTTCAAAAAGGATCCGTCGATCCAACGCCTTGCTCCTGATGTCACGATGCTCAGCTACCTGGTCCCAGATGACTGCAGCAACCGCAACTCTGTACTTGTCTCCTCTGATATATATATATAGTAATGGGGTACGTCGCTACCACTATAGGGCGTCCCTGCAGCAACCTTACTCTACAGTGGCTCAGGGATTCTCTTAGGGCCTGCGGGGAAGATCTGTCCTATGCAGGTGGGTTACTGACCCCCTGCACTTACACTACCTCCTCCTTCGCCCTGCGGTTCCCCTCTGCCTAGCGTGGTCTCTCCCCCACGCTTCCCTTTCCTCCTCCCGCGATTCCAACCCCCTGATTGGTTCCCAGACATCAGGTGACTGTGCTTGGGCTCATGGGAGTTGTAGTACACCAACGGAGCCTTTCCCTTATTGGCCCGTTGTTCGCGCGCTTGCATTGCGCATGCACGACCTCTCTGCTCTGCCGGTGCCCTCTAAATGTTGCGCAACAAACATGGCGGTGCCCTATACCATCGGGCCGCCGCGGAACCTACATCACACTCTCCGGGCACACACTGCAGCAGCATAAGGTGCCTAACACACACACACCCCTACATTCTCCCCCTCGCAGAATCCAACGAACCCGCTTGGGAACGTAACCATAACTTATTTACATTTCTGTACACCTTACTCTGTATGCTCTACATGAGGTTATACAGTTCACTCAACATGCCAATTACAGATCTCATTTTATGGCGAGCCCACTGCTGAGCCTCATAATGGGGTGCCCCGAATTGATCATAAGCCATCCTCATTGGAGGTTGACCAGTTCTTTGGCTTCTGCGAAGCTGTTCTTCGGCTACTTCCTCGGTAGAGTAGCAAGTTTCATTTGACATTTCAAACTCTGCCCTGGAGAGGCTTAATGGCTCTACAAAGTCTTTCTGAGGCACAAAGCACGGGCTCTGTGGGTCTAGTGGCTGGCTCACTGGAGTCAGCGTATCTGTTGTTGGACCAAGGGGCTCTTTACCCGTAGCTCCTTCGGGAGATGCCCCCGTGGTCGAAAGGCCCCTTTGAGAGGTTCCTTCCGTAGGATTCTCAGAGTTGGCATTTACTACTGTCTCTGGGCCATCCTCTGTACTTTCAGCTTCTACATCGATTGAAACAGTGGGCACTTCCGATTCGTTGTCCCCTACTTGAGGTATGGGGAGCAGATGGTTCCTATGCCATACCTTTACCCGGCCTTCGGAGTCCTTGATGCAGTATACCGGGAGTCCAGGCATCTGTGATTCCACCTCATACACCCCATCTCTCCACCGATCAGCCAGTTTGTGCTTTCCGGGAATGCCCAGATTATGAAGGAGAACTGCATCCCCCGGGCGGATTTCTTTATGTCGCACCTTGTGATCGTAGCGCCTTTTGTTACTCGAATTCAATTGCGCCGCCGCCTTCTCAGCCAATTTATAAGCCTGCTGCAGACTGTCTTGTAACCTTTGCACATATCGAAAGTGCGTCCTGTTGGATACCCCATTGGTAGATATCCGCAGTCGCACATCCACGGGCAGCCTAGCTTCTCTTCCAAACATCAAGAAGTACGGAGTATACCTTGTAGACTCGCGTCGAGTACAGTTATAGGCATGCACCAACGTCTCCACATGCTTGCTCCACTCAGTCTTCTGAGAGCCTTTTAATGTCCCCAGCATGTCAAGTAGCGTTCGGTTGAACCGTTGATCTTTGGTGGGGAACGCTTGGGCGTATCTTGTATAGTGGTCTGTAATCACCAGTACGTTACCGATGCCCCGGGTGTCTGGCTCGATACACAAGAAATCCATGTACATCAAATCCATGGGGCCGGAGCTTTTCAGATGGGCCATGGGGCCGCCCGAGTGGGGAGTGTCTTCCTCTGTATACAGCGAGTAACACTGTCGGCAATGCATTCCACTGATTCTCTCATTTTTGGCCAATAGAACCGGTCCCGAAGTAACCCGAACGTTTTGTCAATGCCCAGATGGCCATGATCATCATGTAGTGCCCGGAGGACCATATTTCTCAGACTTTGAGGCAAGAATAGTTGTCGTCGGTCGGGATGATTATGGTACGGTATGACCCGATACAGTAGGCAGTTGTCCAGTTCGATTCTTCCGAACTCATTCAACAGTAGTTTCACCAGTTCTCTGGGGGCTTGCTTAAGGATAGAGGGATTCCCTTGTTGCAGGGCTTGGCGAGCAAGCTCCACCACTGGGTCTTGGATCTGATGTTGCACCAATTCTTTCCAGGAAATGGTTTTATCCTCCGTAATGTTCATTCCTTCCGGACGTCCGGACGCCCGGGGGACTGACCGTGATTGACACCCTATTGAATCAGATAGTCTTAACTCCGAGAATGCCACCTGATCGTTGACCACTGCTGCTAGTGAGCATAGAGCACGTATGCCAGGCCCAGGAATTTCTTCCCACACCTTCTCATCAGTGGTACGTTGAAGCCCAGGTCGCCACGACAGAGCATCAGCCCCTATGTTGGTGTCCCTGGTTTGTACTTAAGGTTGAACCGATAGTTGGCCAGCGCCGCCAACCATCGGTGACCTGTCACATCCAATTTGGCGGACGTGTTGATGTAAGTCATTGGGTTGTTATCTGTCCTGACTTCAAACTGTACCCCATACAAGTAATCATGTAGCTTGTCCACTACAGCCCATTTGAGGGCTAGGAACTCCAACTTGTGGACGGGATAGTTCTGTTCGCTTGGGGTCAAGCTTCGACCCGCATACGCCACTGGTCGGAGCCCTGTATCATGTTTCTGGTGCAACACTGCTCCCAAGCCGCTGAAACTGGCATCCACGTGTAGAACATATTCTTGGTCGGGATCGGCATAGGCCAGCACTGGGGCCTGTGTTAGGTTGGTTGTCAATCTCAAGAATACTTGCTCACAAGCAGAGGTCCATTTCTCTCCAAAGGGTGTTTGTGCAGTGGTAGCTTTCCTGCCTGTGTCTTCAGGATAGATTTTTAAGAGGTTATTCAGGATTTTAGCTTTGCTTGAGTAGCCTTCCACGAATCGCCGGTAGTAGCCGCAGAACCCCAGGAAGGACCGTAGTTCCTGGATGTTGTTGGACCGGGGCCAATTCACCACTGCCTCTATCTTCCCTGGGTCGATGGATATCCCTTCTGCTGATACAATGTGGCCCACATATGTCACGGACGTGCGGCAGAACTTGCATTTGTCCAAGGACAGCTTAAGTCCCTGCTTTTGAAGTCGATCCAACACCTTCATCAGCTGCTCCTCATGCTCCTCCAGCATCTTCCCGAACACTATAATGTCGTCAAGGTACACCAAGCATTCTTGCGGGTTCATGTCTCCCAGCGTCTTTTCCATTAACCTCTAAAAGGTGGCAGGAGCCCCACATATCCCTTGCGGCATACAGGTGAACTGGTAAAACCCTAGCGGGCAGATGAAAGCGGTTCTCTCCTGATCTTCCAGATCCATGTGCACCTGATAATAGCCCGACCTCAAGTCCAGCACGCTGAACCATTTACTTCCTGTCAAGGCGTTCAGGAGGTCCTCGATGCGATTGGGAGGGTGTACTGATCAGGTACCGTGCGATTGTTCAATGTCCTATAGTCTACGCAGAGACGTACGGTCCCATTCTTTTTGCGAACCATCACGATACGTGAGGCGTAGGGACTGCGTTATCCCTGAACAATACCGGCTTCCTCCATTTAGGCTAATAGTCTCCTCACCTCTTCCACATCTCGGGGTGCTATGCGGCAGGAATGTTCGTGGAACGGCGCGGTGTCACTCAATCGAATGGTGTGGCGGGCGCTGAGACTGCACCCAACATCCATATCACTTATGGAAAACACCCCCCGTCGCTCTTCCAGTTTGGTCTGCAGTCTTCCTTTCCATTCCTCCGTTAATGGCGAGTCTCCGAAGTCAAACGCCAACCTGGGAGTTACTGCATGGGCGGTGGCCACCGGGCGTTCACGTACGGCCTTCCTCTCAGAAGTTACTGGATAGATTTGACCCAATGGCTGCCGGCGATCAATGAACATGAGGTACGGGGAAAGGTTTCGCACATATACCTGAGTTCGAGACGGAATTTTCCCCGACCACTTCTTTACCGAGGCCAATACTTCATAGCCGAGCCGCTGGTCATCACGTATCGTGCTTTCCAAGGAGAATAGTTGATCCTCCGGACGTCTGGCAGGATAATGACAGGCGGCGACCATCATTCTTCCTTCCCCGGGAGGAATCTCAGTCAACCCCCGCTATTGACTATACAGCAACCCATGGTCCTCTTCGGTCGCAATCTTACCGCAAGCCTCTTGTAATGCTGGGCAAGTGGCTAGAGCCAGCAACGGTAATTCACCCGCTTCCTGCAAATACATGTGGATCACAGCTTGTACAATGTCTGTGTTGAACCCCATGATTATCGGGGCACTGGGATGATCTTGGGGTTCGGGGCACACTAATGCTTCCACCTCCATGGGATGATGCTTGCCGGTGTTCAACTGGGGGATGTCCAGGTGTACCTTCACCACTCCGTCAATAGGGTAGTCTTCATGGCTCAGCCCTCTCAATCGCAAGGAGTCAGCGGATAGTAGTGGCAGTCGATGCAAGTGTTGATCGTAGAAGGGCCGATACACTATGGTCACCTGGGACCCAGTATTCATCAGCGCAGAGGCGTAGATGCCTTCAATCACCACCTTGACGATGGCCGCTGGTCCGATTCGACTACTCGTCGAAGTCTGGCCCGCTGCTTCGCCGGCCTGCGGGGTACACAGCATGGACTTGGCCGGCCGAGACACCGTTCTCCGTGGGGAGGGGCAGTACGCTCGAATGTGCCCCATTTTTCCACAGGCATAACACTGGAGGTGACTGCGGGAGGCACTGTCTCGGAAGGTTGGAGATGTTCGCCCCAACGCGGGGCGCTCCCGGGCGGCTGCAGACGCCTCAAAGTCCTCCTTCTCCGGGTTCGCATCCCCTGACGCCTCAACTTTAGCTTCCAACTTCTTGGTTTCTTTGGCCACTACCCCCGTCTTCTTTCCCGGGGTTAAGTCACGCCCCAACAGCACAGTCTCATGGGCCTGGACTCGATCCATCAGGTCATCAAACGCCAACACTTGCCCTGGCTGACGCGCACGGACACCGGGTGCAGTGGGAGGAGTCCTCTCAGTAGCTTGGTGGTGCGCAGTCCGTTGGCATCCAACTTCTGCACCACCCCCTTTCTCACCAGGGTCCACAGATCCAGATGCAGACGTCTAAGGAAGTCAGACACCATCTCTCCCTCTTTCTGGGCCAGAGCATGGAACTTGGCCATCAGTGCAAATGCATCCACAGGAACCCCATACGTTTTGGTAAGGGAGTAAATGATGCCAGCCGTATCAGCATCCGGGTGGTCGTCCCGATAGCAGTGCACCATGTGGGACGCTGGGGGTCGCAGGCACTCAATTATACGCTGCCTCCGGACGGCATCCGTGCAGGACCATTCAGGAAGTACCTGTTCCCTAGTAACACATTATGTGCCAGTTTGGGTACTATACCCACTTTGAAATCTAAAGAACCAAACTCTGTTTCAATAAGAACATCAACAGTGGAATATTCATGATTATCCCCATGTATACAACAAATTGCCACTCTTTGTGAACTGTTTACCTGTTTTTTCCCAATGGGCAACAGGTATTCGGACACTAGTGTAACCATACCCCCAGAGTCAAGTAGTGCCCGAACCCTCTTACCATTTACCTTTACAAATGCCCAGAGATGGTTATTCAAGGGGTCCTCTGGGCAAGGGCCCATACATTGGGACCACAACGAATAAGGTTCAACGCTGTTGCATTGCATTGGTTCAATATTTAGTGGGCAAACTTTCGCAGTGTGGTCCCTCTCATAACAATTTACACATTTAGGTACATAGTCTGTGTCCCACTTAGAGCCCTTTTTCGGCTCTCCATGTTGGCTGTTGCCCTTAGTATGCGAGCCACTGTTGCTGGTGCTGTGTGAAGGCGGTCGTCGCTCTTCAGCCCCCCTTAACCCTGGTACCCTTTTACCGTCTCTGGAAGAGTCCTGGAACCTGGGGTAGTGGGGATGCTCCATGACTGTGGGTTGCAGGTGCTCTTCTGCTGCATTGTACCTTTCTACGAGGGCCACCAGCTCGTCTACATTGTGGGGGTCACTCTGACTGACCCAACGGCGTAGGGCAGAGGGAAGTTTCCTCAAGAACTGGTCAATGACCAACCGTTCCACGATGTGGCTTGCTGAGTTGATCTCGGGTTGTAGCCACTTCCGAGCGAGGTGGATGAGGTCATACATCTGGGATCGGGTGGCTTTATCCAACGTGAAGGACCATGCGTGGAACTTTTGGGCGTGAACGGCCATGGTTATGCCGAGGCGGTCGAGGATCTCGAACTTCAATTTTGCATAGACGTTGGCTTCGGCTGGCTCTAGATCAAAGTAAGCCTTCTGGGGTTTGCCGCTTAAGAAGGGTGCGATTAGACTGGCCCACTCAGCTTCTGGCCAACCCTCTCTCTGTGCCGTGCGTTCAAACGTGAGAAGATAGGTTTCAACATCATCCGAGGGCCCCATCTTCTGAAGGTAGGGGCTTGCCCTGGTCATTTTCGGGACTGAGGCTGCCTCTGCCAGTGGAGTCTTAATGATAGTCTCTCTGGGCGAACCGTTGTTGCTCCTCTCTCAGCAAGCGGTTTGTCTCTTGCTGGGCTGCATTTGCCTCTTGCAGGGCTGCATTCGTCTGTTGCTGGTTTGCATTAGTCTCTTGCTGGGCTATTAACAGCTGTTGCTGGGTTGCATTCGCCTTTTGCAGGGCTGCATTCGTCTGTTGCTGCTTTTCATTCGCGTCTTTCTGGACAGCGACATTGCGTACCAGCGCACTCACCATGTTTTCCATCTTGTATTTTTTTTTTTAAAGTTCTTTAACCCGCAGACCTTTTAGTGTTCTGCCCGCATTCTCCACCATATGTGACAAACGGCTTACTCCGGGGCTCCGCCGTCTGTCCGGGACTGTTAGAGCACGGTCTTTTAGGGTAGGTTAAATGACGAGGCGTAACGTGCTGTTCCTTTAAACAGGCTATTGCCTGGTTTATTCAGTCCCAGACACTGAGACTGCCACAGAATTCAAAATAACACATAAGCAAACAAAAACCCTGCTCGTCTGAGCACTAACTTAACTAAGGTTTTCACTGACTCAGGGTTGGACTGGCTTATCCAGTTCCAACAACAAAAATAAGGAACTTTGCAGTTTTAGACAAAAGGAACAGAATGATTTAACCTGTTTGGTGAGAGGCGTTTCCCCTCTCTGCTTCCAGCAGCCTTCCTACCTCCAGGCTCTTGGGGAGAGGGGAGAGGAACCAGGAAATCAGTCTTAAATACCTGATTTCCAACTAGCAGGACAGGTGACAAAAATCAGGCAGCAGACAAACTCTGGTCTGGATCCCTCATCCCTCAGTTCCAGCACTTGCCAAACTGTGGGATGGAGTGCATGTATTATGAGGCTGCACTTTCCAGCCTAAACAGGATAGAAACTGTTCAGTATCCTGGGAGCACTATATATGGAATTTATTACCATCCCCTGGTTTCTGTCACAGTATATACACAAACTCACACACTATGCAACACCCCTTTATAGCACACATACACACTCATCAACTCTGCCTCCAATCCAATCAGCTCCCCTGTCTGATAGTTGCTCTGACGAGTAATAGCTGATTGGATTTGGACTGTGTAGAATTTTTGGCACCTTGCCAAATTTAGCAGCCAATCAACTTTCAGTTCTTACAGATATATACTGTAACATATTCAAGTTTTCCTTTTCCAGCGACGAATTCCAACAACTTATCCTTTTCTCTGATGTCTCTCTGTATCAGAAAATGAAAACTTGAATATGCAGATTTTGACGAGGATTTGACACTGCAGATTGTAGTGCCGTCTTCAATGAGTATGGTTTAGAATGTTTATTTAACCATATATGTATTGTGTATTATAGCATTATCTCCAAATAGAATATAGAGCGTAAGTTAGACTAGTATACAATGTTGTCCAGCAATGAAATAGGGTTAAACTAATGTGAGTGAAAGTATCTGCCCACTATTAGCATTGGCTAACCACAATGATTGATTGGGTATAAAGGATGGCTTTCTGACCAATGGAATTACCCCTGACAAAGTCATTCGTGACGAAACGCGTAGGGTGTTTCCTAAAGCAGCGAGTATAGCAGCTGATTTTTACTACCCACGAAAAGAGAGCCTATTTGTGGCTATTGAGAGTAATAGTCAGGCGGGCAATTTTTCATTGTCTGCGGCTGTCTGCGGGTTCCTGTGGTGAGCAGCGCCAGTAGAAGGAGGTGTAGCTGGAGGAAGTCTCTCTATGGGATACAGAGTGATGACACCATCTGGTCACTGGAACATCCACACATCCTGTTGAACCACTGGATACAGCAGAGGAGGCACCAACGGAACGTTTGGCGTGTACCCGTGCAGTTCTCTGGCGATTGAGTATATCTCATACATGCTATTTATTGAACTCTATTTTGAGTGCGTTTTTTATATGTTATAGTCCTATAAAACTTTTTTATACTTTAATACACTAGGGGTGGGTCGCCTGTTTTTTCTTTTTGTTTTTTACTTGCAATATAATATATAATAGAGGAAAAAAGGAAGGTAAAGATATATATGAGTATAGTAATAGGATACTATATAAAAAAAGTAGAATTACCGCATTGGAGTCCGGAAAAAAAACGAGGACAGCCACACAGTCTTAGTAGTTCCAATGCAGATGTAATGAATGTAACATGGCCAAACCACCCAACGTTTCGGTACACTCAACAGTGACCGTCCTCAGGACGGTCAATAAGGAGGACTAATCTAACCCACCACGTTATATACCCAAACAAATCAAATTAAATCAAAGAGCAGCCCGTGTAGGAGCATATTGCCCCGCGAAACCAGCGCTGCTGTGACACGCATGCATCTGCTGGAACGCATCCCATCATTGGATTACCAAAACTCCCTTTCACTACGGTGCCCAATGGTCTGACATAGGCATCGATCGCGCATGCGCGGACTCTCTTGTCTCTCTGGGTCGTGACACGCAAGTGCTGCTGAAACGCATCGCCATATTGCTTCCCAGCATAGCACAGTTAACCTAACTATGGTGTCCCTAATGGTGCATATTGCCTATTAGTGGCGGTTCGCGCATGGCCGAACATACACAGGCAACTCCTGCCAAAAATGTATATAGCGCAGCGCTCTTTTTCTCAAGGAGGCTGACCCTCTATGCTAAACGGCACCTATTATACACGAAACTCACAGGACCTTTAGGAGTATCTGTGATTACAAGTGCCCAAAACTCGATGAGCAAGGCACCTGGCCGATGGGACCATTGGGGAGGATATGAATGCTACCGACACACTTTATTCGAGCAATACCCAGTATGTACCTGCAGATACCTGGAATGCGCCGCTCCTCCCTCTGACAAGCCCGTTGTGTTTGCCTTCCCAGCCTGGGTTCATGCCTGGCTGACGGGCGGGCTGTGCTTAAATGATAATGATTAGGATTTAATAGGCTGCAATGCTTCGCATGTCTACCAGATGCATAAATTCATGATTGTAATGCAGTATATATATATACTGTGCAGTATTGCAGCCAGCGGGAATAAAATGCTTCAATCCCTGCATGAAAAATACCTCATGCACTACTGCAGAAAACAGTCACACAACCTCAATACACCCGGGTATACCTGAATTCGTGGGACTAGCCGAGCTCAAATAAGTGTGTCGCCAGTGTATGTTGTCACATTAAAGCTATTTGAATGTATTTGGTTGTTTGCTTGATCATATACAGAGGGACAGACGTCCAGAGACATGAGGACGTCATAGCACACAAGCCCTTATAAAACATAAATAAACAACAAACTAAATGTGAAAATTGTGGCATCCTGTAAGATATTTGTTATCATATGTCCCACTATAATAAAATCTAATAACTACATTGACTAAAATAGTCTAAAATCGAAAAACCAGATACCATGTAGTAGAAACTCCACCCCATCTCTCCTAAATGAGTGACCAATGGGCTTTTAGGGAAGTTGATTATTATCTGCACGGTGTGACTCTGTCGCCTGTATCACACGCAGGAGAACTGCACCACACTGCTGGGTTTAGAATAAAAAACCAGCCCACTATAGGGAGAACAGATCCAGAGTTCTGTAGAAGATGGATTGCAATCTTAAATAAATGTGCTTTGACTTGTATCATCCTGTAATGATCATCAAGTAGGAAATCATCAGATTAAAAAGAGATAGACACCATCTACACCAAACATGAACAACTTTAGAGACAGACACTTCTACGAATTGGACGGACAAATACAGTCCTCCATAACCATACAGAAACAATCTTATCAAATATAAGAGAGAGAAACTCAAAATTGTTGAATAGATTCAAAGATCGAAGGTATACAGATGGTTCTGGGCTAAGTGATTACCCACAGGTGCGCAAGGTCAACAGAGGGGCCAGTCCCGCCGAAGACGGGGGGGGATATAAAAGCCTGGGTACACACCAGTGATACGGACTTCTCGGACGCCGCGGACACTTTCAGTGACAACATGTCTGCAGAACCTTCTTCTTTTTTGGACAAGGCCCGATGGGCAGAGCCAAAACCGCTATAGGAGTCGGAGAGATAACCGGAGGAAATCAGGTGGGAGAGGCGCGAAAGACGACGATATCCGAAGCGCTACCCAAACAGGGGGAGAGGTCCAAAACAACAGCCCAGGAAACGGTAATTTTTAATCTTTCCAAACACACCCTCTCGCGGCGGGGCTAAATGTTTTACACAAGGTCTGGCTTTGTGCCAACATATAAGCAAGACCCGTTTAAGTGGGAAGTGACCTCTTTAAATGAATAGACACCTAAACTACAAGTCGAACTTCTTTTCAAATCATAAAGCCAATCAAGCACCGAATATGCGAATCCCCCTTCAGGCCACGCAGTATGTACGTTTGATCCACAGGTGTCTAATCCCAGTATTGCAACATTATTGAACCTTTAGGTAAGCAACAAGAACAAGATTAAGACACAGAAGACCAGCTTCTTCAATATGACGAATGACATGACAAATGGCGGTAAAATCTTTGAGAAATAACAAGAATATCATTATCCGGGGGCCGCCGACAAAGGCGGCGGAATCGTCATTTTGGTTACCTCTATTACAGAGAAGAGGTGTTGCGCCAACTGGGGACCGAAACGTACAAACAGTTGGTGTAAGGATCCCGCTGTGGCTTACAAGGGAATGAGATGCCATAATCCAAATGGGTTAATCCAATGGATGGTATCTCGGAAGACACTGGCGGTTTCCTACGCAACACATGCCAAAAATACCTGTCATGTACACGATCCCCAAGATTCACAAATCTACAACACACACCACCAGGTCGACCATATCACTCGGCTCGGACATCACTATGCCATCCGATTTCACAATATGTTGATTTTTATCTACAACCGTTGGTGGCGGGGTATGGCCACTTTTGTCAAGACACTACCAACTTCATGGAGCATATTACGATCTAGCATTTAATCCAGCTGGGTGCAATATTGGCTACCCTGCGCGTAGCAAGCCCTTTACGAATATTCCGCCGAAAGAGGTGGTTGGATACTCAGGGAGAAGGTTGACGACGAATACTTTGCAGACTGGACCTCCATCTGAATTTTTACTACTCCTGATAGAAGTCTCCTAAATAAAAATTTCTTTAGGTTTGAAATGCATACTATCTCAGCATGTGGGACAGCCATGGGCTCAAACATGCTCCATCTATGCGAACCTTTACATGGACATTATGAGCAAACCACACATCTTATGCGATGCGCCCATGCACACTACATCAGAAGAGTTTTTACGCTACATTGATGATATTTTTATTGTTTGAGGGGCTCTTCTGTGAATTGCAGACTTTGTGAACCGTCTAACGATATTCCATAAAACGTTTTAACGTCTTCGTTACAGTGAACTTGAAATTCATTCTTGGACACATGTTACAAAGCAGGCGACAAATGGCACAAAGGCTATACCAGAAGTAACTGACACAAAACACATTGCTTTATGCACACAAGCCACCACCCGCGCCCCGTTTGAAAAGGGGCTTCCGTATTCACAACTATTACGGGTGAAGCGAATCACCAGTGATCACAATGAGTTGGAACCTGCGCTTATCAACATGGCTAACAGGTTCCTAGCGAGTGTTATAGTCCGGTCGACGTCAAAGATGCACTGGAGTCGTTGGATCGATGGGAGAATTCAGATCGTACCACGACGACGACTGGGCGAGCAATCAAACAGCTCAAAGATTTAATGTTATAAGTACATTAGCACTGCGTCCCCATGCATACAACGTGGCATTAGAGACAATTGGCATGTCTTAGCCATGATGATAAATAGGAAAATTCTTCCGTGAACCCCCCTTGTTTGTTCCGCCGTGGACCGTCAATTGGGGACTAATCACGCAAGCAGATCCAGCTGACATATAGCAAGGACAAAACTGGTTCAACCCAAAACCTGGGCCTACAGGTGTAAGGTGTTGCACAAATTGCCAATATATGCAGTGGGGTCTTTCTATTGCCATCCACATAATGGGAACCAAATCAAAATTCACCACATCTAATATGATATCAAAATGTGTGTTATATATTTGATTAATGTCCATGTGGTTTACTCTATTTGGGAAGACAGTGCGAATGCTTAAAGAACGCTAGCCCATCCATCGTTCAACAATTCGTAAAGCATTATCTACAGACGCCAAGTTTGGAGTTCAAAGTCTCCCTGTTGCCAAACATTTTAGGGACTTAACATTCACTGGCAACGTTCAGTGCATGCCACTCATCAGGAGTTCAAGTGCTCGCACGAGGGTGGTTGATAGAAACAGACTTTTATTGCAAAGGAATCGAGCACATCTTTGAATTAAAAACTGTGGCCCCTTTTGGCAACGAAGATTTTTTTCGTTGGGTGTTCTTATGAATGAAGTCAGGACTATGACACTTGTGGTGCTGATTGTTTATGTTCTGTAATATGTGTCTTTTCGTGTCATGTCCATTTCTTGATATTTTGCAGTACGTCTTCATGTGTTTATTCCATATGTGCCCTTGTATTGTCACTTCACTTTTTCACCCTAGGGTGTTGGTGTGTGCATCAAGTTTGTCTATGTCCCGCTTCGAGATCGTAGATACTACATGGTGTATATGAGACTTCTAAATATGGACATGTCGTTAAATGTCCTGTGTCGCGGTTATAAGCTGGCTTTAGGACAGAGTTTGCTTAAGGAGTACAGTATGAATGGTTGGCTCCGGATAGACATACCTTGTTAATTACATGTTGTCTCATTGGGCATATATACTAAAAGCCCATTGGTCACTCTATTTAGGAAGAGATGGGTGTGATCATACATGGTATCTGGTTTTCGATTTTAGACTATTTTAGCAATGTAGTTATAGTATTATATATAGTGGGACATTGATAACAATATATCTTACAGTGATGCACACTCATTTCACATGTTTGTTGTTTAATTATTGTTTTTATAAGGTAGCTGTGGGTGCTATGCGTCCTCATTGCTGGAACGGTCCCTCTGTATATATATCAAGCAAACAACCAAATACATTCAAACTATTTAATGTGACAACATATCATATCCTCCCAATGGTCCCATCGGCAGGTGCCTTGCTTCATGTAGTTGGGCACTTGTAATCACACGATCTCATACAGTCCTTGAGGTCGTGTTTCATATAGGTGCGTTATGCATAGTGGGGTCAGCCCTTGAGGAAATAAGAGCCTGCGCTATATTACATTTTGCGCATTGAGTTGCCTGTTTATGTCGCGCATGCGCGAACCGCCCTACTATAGGCAAATAGCACCATTAGGGACACACATAGTTAGGTTAACTGTGTACTACGCTGGGAAGCAATATGGCGATGCGTTTCGCAGCACATTGCGTGTCACGACCCAGAGAGACAACAGAGTCCGCGCATGCGCGATCGTGCCTATAGTCAGACCATTGAGTGCCACCGTAGGTTGAAAGGAGGTTTTTTGTAAATCCAAGATGGCGATGCGTTCCAGCAGATGCATGCGTGTCACAGCAGCGCGGTTTCGCGGGCAATATGCTCCTACACGGGGTGAGTTTGATTTAATTTGATTTGTTTGGGTTATTAAGTGGTGGATTAGCATTCACTTATTGGCACGTCCCTGAGGAAGGTCACGTTGAGTGACACGAACGTTGGAGGTGGTGCCATGTTACATTCATTACATCTGCATTGGAACTACTAAGACTGTGTCTGTCTCGTGTTTTTCCGGACTCCAATCTGGTAAATTCTACTTTTTACATGTGCATATGGGCAAGCATCAGGCATCATATCTATGTTTACAGTGTGCCAACGAGATGATTTTTTCATATATATATATACGTTAGTATATATATAGTATATATATCATATTATGACTATATACTTAATATACTCTATATAGATATATATATAATATATATATATTATAATTATAATATATATATATATATATATGACAGGGGGTGCCAGTGCTCCAAATGAACCAAAACTACTGGTAATAATTCAAGAAATAATGCTTCAGTACTAATAATGAAATAAAATATGTTTTTTTAGTTAGAAATTTTTATATAAACATATACATACACTATTGTTAGATATTTTACTGCTGCGGCCAAGTTTTATCTCGAGCATTTGCCCGTTCTGGCGCAGCAGTTATACCTGGCGCCGCCGCAGGGTAACGGGCGCGCTCGCGAAGCAGCGGAAGTGCGCCCTCCAATCGGGCGTTCTTCTCTCCCTACCGCTGGCCGGGTCCGCCGGGTCCCCCGGAACCCCCTGCCGCCGTCCCGCGATTCGCGGACACCAGGGCTCCCCTCGCGGGAGCCCTGGACCGTCGCGTGCAGGGCCAGTGGGCACCCTGAATTACGTGACCGCGCATCGTGATGCGCGCGCACGCCTGAGGAGTGCGGCTCGCAAGCGGGACATTTCCGCTGCGGCAATGACAGCCGCACTCGGATATAAACTGTGTCGGCAGTTGTATATACATACACATACCATATACATATAAATAAATAAATGATAATATAAAATTCATACTGACACAAGTGAACTCTCTTCCCCTGAGCGCTATAGGCCATGTCTGTACATACTGTGCTATATGTATGACACACACGCTGTCTCTCACACATACTTATACTCCTTGTTTTCCATCCTATACACCAATAGGACCACATGTAATCCCACCACACTTTTAGTTATGCTACTAACTCTCACATTTCCACACCACCCACACCATTATATCCGCTCCCACTCCACACACACTTTTTGTAAAGCACTGTATAACTGTGGGCCTCTCCATTCATGTTAATTCACACTGATACCATACACACTCTTTCATCACTGCTTTCAGGAACTTTTGACACCTCCCAGCCATAAAACACATCCACACCGGGGAAGGACCAGCACAGATAAACATTCAATCAGACACTGTTTATAGTTATTTGCTTTTGCTTGCTTCATTCATTGTAACATCGAGCCCGAAGAAGGAGATCAGTGTATCTCGAAGCATCGCACAATAAAAGTTTTAAAATTTAAAAAAGTATAAATTTCGTGTAGCCACAGAACGGTATCATTTCTATTTTTTGTATTCTATTGAAGCTCGGCTAACACGTACCTGAGATACCTCTACATGTATATATACAGGCATACCCCGGTTTAAGGACACTCACTTTAAGTACACTCCGCGAGGTAAGGACATATCGACCCAATAGGCAAATGGCAGCTTGCGCATGCGCCTGTCACGCATCTCTGGAACAGCAATACCATCTCCTTACTTTGTACCAAAGCTGTGCGCAAGCGGGGAGACTATAGAGCATGTTACAAATGTGTGTTTACAACATCAGTTGATGCACTTTTGGACGATTGGAGTGACAGTAATGAATCAATAAGTGGGAAAAAAGGCAGTGCTCACTTTAAGTACATTTTCCTTAGATAATACATGCTCTGGTCCATTGCGTACGTAATGGCCGGGTATGCCTGTATAGATATAGTTCGTTATGAGTGGGGGGGGGGAAAGTGACAAAAAACTCCCACAGCAGGGCAAAGCATAATACAGTAGCAAATGGCAAATATCACGTATGCTCATTGCATGTCTTAGATAGGTCTGCAACCCACCTTCACCATTATCACCACGCACACAGCACTTTCACTGCAGCCAAGGGATTCTGGAAATGACATGTAAATGTAGCACACAGTGCCACCTTTTGCCTTCAAAACCATTCAACATGATTCCCCTATGTGCTACGCTTGCTGCATGGCACAGCTATGAGCAACAGACCAGGGTTACAGATGCTAGTTCAGGGATTCAAGCTAGATGGCAACAGACAGACTGTTTCGACCTAAGGGGGTCTTCCTTCAGTGTCCTCGTGGGTGTGGTTTACTTGGCTATGACAAAAAATGAGAGACCGTGGATCGTTTTTACCATACTTAGTTAAGTGATTAGAGTGGGGGTTAACAAAGACAAAAAAAGTGAAACAAAACCCCCTTCACAAGCAAGGCATATAGACAAATTGGAAACTATTTGTATGCTCCATTTGCTATGGTACTTAGGCCTGTGGAATAGGTAGGAGAGAGTGGGCTTGCAATGATAGCCGTTTCTGCGCGCGCGATACGATGACTTACCCCCTGGTCAGTCTGTCATCCGCGGCGCATTAGCACCGCTCCGCACTGCGTCCACGATTGGATGTCAATCCGCTTCCGATTCCACACGCTTCCGTCATGCGGCGGAGTGCTGCCGGATATCTTTGGGCGAGGACACGCAACTGTAAAATTTACGCTCAGGGGAAGTGGTGACGGAGCGGTGATTTATCACGTTACATCCGGCCCGTTCATCATCCAATGCGGAGCGAGGGCCTACGCCCAAGCCGTCCCTGCCCCCTCCCGCTCCGCCTCCAGACACCCCTCCATCTCCTGCCTCCAGCCCCGCCTACTCACCACCTCCGCAAAGCGTGCTCACTAACTGCCTTGCCTTCCAGGACAGAAAAAAACGACCATTTGAGCAGTAGCGAGGCCAGAGCAGGAGTGCTTTATCCCACGGCCCGATTCACATGTCCCCGAGGCTTTAGTGACAGGTTCTGTAACCCCCCGTATATTATTCATCTATGCATTGGGGCTTTTTTAATATGTATGGGTGTGATTTTGTTATAATTCTTGTTTTTTTTTTATATGTTTTGGGTCCTTTTTAATATGCTTGTTTTTTCATATATATTGGGGTGTAATTGTCTTTGGGGGGGGGGGATATGTCTCTGGAGCACCCCTAATGAGAAAAATCAGAATCCTTATGTGATTTCCTTATACTTATGGTATACATCAACTGCATTTCATCCACACTATATACTTATTCTGGACTATGAAGTGAGGATTCTGCAGCAGTGATGGTGGAGTCCTGACCAGCTAGTCATTTTATAGTATGGTTGGGGTTATTGGAATTCCTATAAACTGATACTGCACATGGTTGTACCCAAAAGGATACTTATCTGTTTGAGAATTGTACTTATAATAAGCTATGATGGCTAAATAAGAGCAACCATACACCTTTGAAATTATGTCTTAGGAGTGTATTGTGATTTGGGTGGATTTAATATTTCTTGGGGATATTTTTTTTACATAACTGTCTTGGCTATTTTTATATGCCCTTGGGGTCTTTTTCTATGTTTTGGGATTTGTTATATGTAATTTTTTTCTATGTATTTCGGGTCTTTTCTATGCTTATCTGTAATGTAGTTTTTCTTAATGATGTAATTAGGGGGATAATATATATATCAGGTTCTTCGGGTGGAATATATATATAGATATTCCCAACCCGAATACACATATATTATTCTCATAAATATCTATATCAGCTATATATTTTATATATATATAAGGCAGGGAAAATAGCTGTGTTAGTGCCAGTTGCGATACGTAGCAGCAATAAACTGTTATATCAGTATTGCCGGTATGATACTTTTTTATTGGGACTAACATTATGTCATAGGAAAACTCTCGAAAGGCGGGGGGCCGTGTCACATTACATGAAATTGTTTATCTCAATCAACAAAAAAAAATATTATATCTAATCTATATATAGTATATATATATATATTAATATGTAGGTATATTCCTCCGAATACACATAACCCCTCAACAATACTATACCCCCCCAACCCGCAAATACATATAAAACCCAAAATATATGATCAATATATATGTATATGTAATATATATAGTCATATTATATATAGCATATAGTCATCAACAAAAAATAGATGAAACGTTCTGGGTGTACATCTATTGTATTTTTGATGATGAAGCTCGGCTAACACGCGTACTGGATTACTCTACATGAAAGTATAAAGATATATATTATATATATATATCTATATATATAGATATTATATACTATAATATCCCTCCCCAATACATCAGTAAAAAATTAACATTACATATAAAAAAGACCCAAATACATATAAAAAAAAATACATATAACAAATCCCAAATACATATAAAAATACCCCAATGCATATAAAAAAGCCAATGCATATTTTAAAAAAGCCAATGCATTTAAAAAAAAATCCCCAATACATATAAAAAATACATATATAGATATATATCTAATATATATATAGAAACACAGAAAAAGAAACCTCACAAAAAGCACGCAGACTAATATTCTGAGTCCAAATGTCCAAATGCAGCTGAAGAATCCTGGATGGTGGTCACCCCAGATAGAGTGACTCACCTACTGTACATGAAAAGAGAGTCCCACATCAAATAATAAAGTCCAATAATGACCAGCAGTCAGGACCAGCAGCACATAAATACGACTTAACGCGTTTCACCCTCACAGGCTTCTTCTGAAGAGGTAATTGAGCAAATGAGCAAATCCAGTTTAAAAAGGCAAAGCGTAATGACGTCATTTTGGAGCCAAAAGTATGTTCATTCAAACGTAATGGCGATCCTATTCCCACCATCCAGGATTCTTCAGCTGCATTTGGACTCAGATCACCCATGCCATACAGGAGCTGAGTATATTTTCCACTCTGATGCTTTACCATATGCTATTTACCTTCTACCAGTGATTTATACTGGTCCCAAGTATATGATTTTTCTCCTGCATGTGTCTTTATTCTGGGTTTGTGTTTGGGTCACTGAATCATTTTCATGCTTATTTTTCTTATGTATATATGTTATATATGTAGGTGCATGTTAACAGGTCAATCTATTACAGTACCCTATACATGAGTCATGCTAGCTTAGTATGAGTATCTGTGTTATGATTATATTTTTCCTGGTGGCTTTTCACCTCATATTTCTTTTTGGAGATTAGGGCATTTGCCTTTATTGCTTTTTTATTTATCTTTATACCATCTCCTCATTATCTGACCGGCCGGTTGTTAATCACTATGGGTACTTGGTCCCCATAGTGGTTTCATTTATTGAGGTTTAGTTTATACTTTTTATATTTTTTTCTCCATTTATTTATGTTATATGAGTTAATCCCATTTTCTTTATTTGTTTCTGTCCATTAATATATATTTTTGAATCCAGTCAGTTAGGGCTTCAGTTCAGCTGTTTTTTGTTTTCCTTTATATTTTGATTCAATAAATTTATTATCATTATTCTTTGTAATATTAGTCTGAGTGCTTTTTGTGAGGTTTCTTTTTCTGTGTTTCTATATCTATTCTATTCCTCCAGCACCGCCAATCAGATGTCTTTCTGTTATTTTCAGTTATTCTCTGTTTTGGTTTAGACAGTGCATGTATTTATTGGTTATTTGATGCGGTATTCATTATTGTGTGTCATATATATATATATATATATATATATATATATATATATATATACAGTGGCGGCGCCGCTGAGTCTAAAGCGGCTGGAGCCGCAAGCCGCGTGGAGTCCCGTTTTTTTTTTTTTTTCCCTCGGCGTGCCGCGCTTCACCGATGCGTGGTCACGCTTCATCGGGTGCGTGCGCGCCATGCGCGCGTGCCCAGGGCTCCCCGAAGGGAGCCCGGGGTTGCTCCTTTGTGGGAGATGGCGGTGGGGGGCTCCGGGGGACCCAGTGGACCCGGAGAGGGGAGGGGGATGCCCCGATCGGAGGACCGATCCTCCGAGACTCCGGCACCCGCGCGGGACAATTCGGCGCGCGCCGGGTATCTGCCGCGGCCGAGACCGGGTGAGTGTTAGACTCAGTTCGACCGCGACAGTATATATATATATATATATATATATATAAAAGCGAAAAAAGAGAGCGCCCGATCCTAGTGCAATATGTAAATAATATCATTTAATATACAAAAAAGAGTCCAACAATTTAAAACTCACAAACAACATGAATAAAAGAGCATTTTATGAGTAATACTCATGCACCAAACACAGGAACTCTGCTGCTCTGCTCACATGCCTCTCCACTGCACACAATCAGGACACAATCAAAACCCCTCTGAGACACCGTCCAGCAGGAACTCAGGTATCGTGTCACTTCTCCTAGTGTCCTCCGGAAACAATCCACATGTGCAATGGGTGCCAGACCGGGTAAACCAAAACAGGAACCGTGAGGAGTAAGCTGTCAGCATCAATGTCTTTGAGTCCCAAATGTAGAGGTATGGTGTTTGCTTGCTCTCACTAGCAAACAAAAAGTGTATCTATTTACAAGGGTATATAGATCCCAACAGGTGCAGTCTTTTTGTTTGTGTATATATATATATATTTTTTATATATATATATTTTATATATATATATATATATATATATATATATATATATATATATATATATAGTGTTTTTTATATGCATTGTTTTTTTTATATGCATTGGGGCTTTTCTATATGTATTTTTTTATATGCATTGGGGTTTTTTGTATATGCATTGAGGCTTTTTTATATGTATTTGTGATTTTGTTATATTCATTGTTTTTTTTTTTATATGTATTGGGGTCTTTTTTATATGTTTTTATATAATGTTTTTTTATTATATATTTGGGTTTTAGATGTATTTGGGGGGTTATATGTATTGGGGGTTATGTGTATTTGGGTGGATTTTATTTGTATTTTTTTTATATGCATTTGTGCTTTTTTATATGTATTGGGGATTTTTTTATATATATTTCTTTTTATATATGTATTGGGGTCTTTTTGTATATGTATTGAGGTCTTTTTTTTATATATATATATTGTTTTTTTATAAGTATTGGGGGTTTTATACGTATTGGGTGTTTATATGTATTTGGGGGGGTTATATGGATTTGTTTTTTTTTTATATGTATTGGGGTTTTCTTTATATGTATTGTGGGTTATATGTATTGGAGGGTTTCAAATGTATTGGGGAGGGGGGGTTTGTATGTATTTGGGGGTGGGAAGTTTTTTGCATTGGAGTGTTTTTTTTTAGTATATATTTTGTGGAGGGAATTGTGTGAGAAGGGGAGGAATGTGTGAGGAGGGGAATTGAGTGAGAGTGGGGCAATTGACGCAGGGGGGAAGAATGAGAGGAGAGAGGGGGTGAGTGAAGAAAAGAGGGAGTAAGTGTGAGACGCAGGGGAGATAAAATAATGTGAGGCAGGGGCAGGGATTGACTGAGAGTGGTGTAATTGATGGAGGGGGGAGAGTGAGAGGTGAGACTACTGGAGAGAAATATATGGGTTGAGGGAGGGAAATAGAGGGGGCTTGCGAGGTGTGAAATGGGGAGCTCGCGAGATGTGAAATGGGGCTTGCAACACTGCTGACAGGGGGGGAGCGCCCCAGTGGGGGTGGGGGGATGGGCGCCCAGTCAGAACTGTAGTTCTGCGCCCCCGGGAAATCTGTCTGCGTCCCTGCAGGCCAATAATGCCCAGGCTGCTTTAAAGTCCCTCAGCTTCGCCTTGGGCCTTCAACTCTTATTGGTCAGAAATGCTCTGTTCTTCGGGGATTATTACTTAAATATAATTCTTCACTATCACTTGGTACCATTGTTTAAACATTCTACTTCAAAAACCTGCAGAAAAAACTTGCTGTTCAGATAAAACTAATGATTGCAAAAGTATCATTGGTCAATATAAAACAATGGTTATGTTAGCTTTATATGTAGATCTTTCTTATTCATGGTGCTCTATAAACATGAAGCTCTCTAGTAAATGTTCATTAATTTGGAGGGCATTTAAGTAATGCACGTTCTACCAGAAACCTCACAGCGCTAGTGTCACCAGAAGGAGAAGCACCCTGAGATGTGCACAAACTTTAAAAATAATTATCACAATACTGTATGTACAGTATATTTACTATGTGCTGCTGCTGCTGCTGCTGCTGCTGCTGCTGCTGCTGCTGCTGCTGCTGCTGCTGCTGCTGCTGCTGCTGCTATAACCTCATCATCCCAGTTGCCATCTTTTTAATCCAAGTTTTTATTAGCAACTGTGACAGGCAGACAAAACATGCCAAATGATGGGTCAAAAAGGTCACACATATTATATGTTATTGGAGAGGATTAATTAACAGAACAGAGGTTAATTAGCATGTGAAACTATCCAAGTGATATGCTGCTTATCAGGCCTTTTATATAGGTCTAGGACATTTGGCTGCTGACTCTTCGCCATGACTTACCCAGCCGCTGGTAGCTGCTGCCGCCGGCCACATTGCAGCTAAGGTAAGTGCCTTAATCTAAAGCCCCCTACCTTAAGACCTTACCCTAAAACCCTTTAAATTACCCCCCCTACGCAACCGCTAATGCCCTTAAATTAACCCCCTACCCTAAGTGCTAAAACCACTTAATTAAACCCATACCCTAAGCACTAAAACCCTTTAAATTAACACCCTACGCTATGCAGTAATAAAATGTACCTTTGAAGCGGCCGGCGGTGGGGATTCAAGTGGTGGATCGGCGGCAGCGGCAGGGTGAGTTGCGGCAAAGCGCCGGCGGCCATTTGGTTGCGGTGAAACGTCCGCGACCAAATGTCCCATTTCATATCTCTCATCTGGAGGGAATAACACTCATTGGAAAGACAGTATTTTACTGTTTAAGCATCAGTGACCATATGTACTTTAATCGTTATGGTCATAATCTTTGTATTACAATTTTGATCCCAAAACTCCAAATCTCATTCACATGGGCCATTGACTATAGACAACTACATGTAACAGAATGTGTTAAGTAAGTGTTGAAAAGGATGCTGACTTTGTTTTGCCTAGTATATACTTGATTTATTTAAGGGGCAATTGTAAACAGCTTTAACAGCATTTGAAATAATCAAAATGTGCCAAGTATTATTCATGAAATCAACCACATGCTGCACCTCCCTAATAGCAAGTTTTACAAATAGTACAGTATTCACATATTTAAAACTGTATGAGAGCCAAGCAGTAATATAGGATCTCAAATTCTAAGAAATACTGCAATCTACTCTCACCCAATAAAAATTGTAATTTCCCAAGTAATACAGAAACAACAACATTAATCTTAATTTATTTTATCATATGATACTGAGAAAACAAAAAATTTCTAATGAAAAAAAATACAATGGAATAGTTTGCAAACTATTACATCTTTAAGATGCACAAATATTACTTACATGATCTTTCCTTCACTGAAACAGCTGCAGAATAATTGTGTCGTAAATTAAAATCAGGGTGTATAAATATATAATGTTTGTCTTGGGTGTGTGTGTTTATTTAAAGTGTTCTACATGCCCTTTCCTATAGTAACTCTCCACTAGTTGGGGTAAGTTATAATGTGGTTCTATTCTCTCATAGTTATTAATAATAATAGCAACTATTCATATAGAGATTTTCTCCAAATGGTACAAAGTGCCTCGCAAATTTAAATCCAACAGTTACGCGAAATAAAATTAAAATGTTTAAAGCTATTCAACAAACTACAAAAGGATTGTCAACCATTTTTCATATTGCATTTCTAATTTGGAGTTAGCTGGTACAAATAACTCTGAACTTTTTTCCAATTAGTTTTTTTAATTGTAATGCGGTGGCCATTTAAAAAAAAAAAAAAAACTTATGTTTCATAAAGTTTCAGCCTTCTCTGAATGTATGACCACATTTGTATTGGGCAATTTTATGATTAATTCTAAAATTCGAAAGCACACCAATATTTGTTTAACCAGAAAGAAAAACAAATGGTGCCTTCACCTTTATCATCTTTACTATAGATTCCTTTACCGTAATAAGAGATAGATTGTGAGAAAAGATATCCACATTTTACATATGTTTTCCAAACATTTCTCAGCTTTGGGTTAGAAATATAATGATATAAAGTACAATATGTTGTCTGATACAATGCTCCTATAAGGTAAACTGGCAAGGTAATAAAAGATAATACAAGAAAGATTTTTAAATCTGTAAGATTTTTTTTTTATAGAGATTTTATCAGAAATATCCGTAGTTTTTGACAACAAATATTAAATATAAAATAATATATGGTTATGAGTATTTTCTTGCAAAACACATACACAGCCCTTGAACCTACAGTAGTTACCCACAATACATTTCTGTAGCAAATCTAGCTTTTACCCAAAACCCAAAGCTGCAGCTAAGCCTGAAGTTTTAGTCTATGTCTATTATTTACTATGTCGTTACATTTTTGTGTAAAATGTCTAATAGCTGCATATATCTATGTCTAGCAAATATATGTTAACTTTTGATTGACTCTACAAAAAATTGGGTTAAGCACCATTAATAAGGTTCATTAAAAAAAATGTTGTTTAATATTGTATACACACACAAATATATAATATAAGTACTTATAAATGTAAATTGTAAAAGATACAGTAGTGTGCCCACCTGCCCCTATCAAATAAGCACTGTATTTTGTTCAGTTAAGTATTTGTTTATTTATTAAGGAAGTGGGGGGAAAGATGCTAATTTTATCATAAAAACTACTAAATGAAAGGCTGCTAATTTATGAGAACGTATTGCTATGGCCTGTCCCAATACCATTCTTGTTCTTCAACATTATATTGATATAACATAAAACATTTTATTGCTCAATATACATATTTATGGTTTCTCCACTAGAACATTATTAATAATCACTAAAGTATCTATAACGTTTTTGCTACAGGTTCAGTGTATGCTTTTAAATTTATGTACTATAAACACTATCTCACAAATTCTAAATAATATAACAAATACAACATTTTTTTTACTATATATATATATATATATAGTATATACTTCTCTCTCTCTCTCCTCTCGCTCTCCTCTCTCTCTCTCATCTCTCTCTTCTCTCGTTGCTGTGTGGTGTGTCGTCTCCGTCCTCTCTCTCCTCTCCTCTCTTCTCTCTCATCTCTCTCTCCTCGTCTCTCTCTCTCCTCTATCTCTCTCTCTGGCCCACCTCACCTGCCCTACCCACTTCTGCCCCGTGCCGTCCCCTCCCTCCCATGCTTCCCTCCCCTGTTTTCCCTTTATGCACTCACTTATGACCCGTGCACTCACACTCATCTATATCAGTGATTACATAAACTGTTTTCCATTTATATGATTGTTTGAATTGGGAATCAACAATGGGAGTAGTAAGGCACAATTCCTTCTAGTAAAATATAACTTGGAAAATGTGTACTCTATACTGTACAGTATGTCACTTACAAAAATCATACATTGTGTATGTGTAAGGCAATATATAAGTAATAACAGTCCTACTGATAATGTAAAATAAATTTTCCAAGCAGACAACCGGTCTTTATTCTGTTTATGTAATCTAATATGTATTATATCTGTTTATGTGTGATTAAGATTAATTTAAAAAAAACACAAATCCAATGATTGAGAAGGAAAACTACATTTAACTAGTTCAATATTGATTTGAATATCAAAATTAAACAAACACAATTCTGTACATAGTCAAAAATAGTCAGAACAATACATTATACCCGATACATGAGCACCTACAATTGTTAAATATATAGCACGACATTGTTCTTATTGAGAATTGTGTATGAATGCACAGTATCAAAGAGTGGGGAGGCGAAGTTTAAAAAGCTGCAGATAATTGTAATTGCGTTGATGGATTTCCCCTTTGTGGTCCCGTCATCTAGGGAAATTTGCAGTAATTGAATGCCAATTTATAAAACAGGCCGCTACTGCAGTCCTCTTGCCAATTATGTACAGTATTATAGTAGCACCATACTCCTGGACATACAATTTACCATCAAGCATTGATCCCAGGGTATGTGTGTTGATAGATAGAAGGGTAGGTAGATATATACACCCACGTATAAGTGTTACGTAAGTGACTCTCTACTGTAAATGACTTACCGTTCTCCAGAGTCTCTGCCTTTTAGCACTGACAGACGTGGCTGTAACAATGATGTGTGATATGGAGACCATGAAACCGAAAACGATGGCCAGTAGGGTCCTAACAGGCAGCAGAGAATAGGACACAAATGTCACCAACATCAGTTGCCACATTCCTTGCTCAGATGAAGTGGGGGGTTCTAAGCCATAGGCTCCCAAAGAGAAAGGGCAGCATAGAAAGGAAAAAGTGAAGCCGAAGAGCAAGGTGAGTTTGACAATCTGCTGCAGCTGAGTGACTTGCAGGTACTTGACATTCGTGACAATGAAAAGGGAAACGAAGATAATGCAATGGACTGGATGAGAGCCCTTGGAGATGGTCAAGCTGGGTCCAGACAATAGCTCAACCAGAGCCAAAGTGGCCGTCATGATGATTAGGACTGCCAGAGCCTTCAAGGTCGAGGTCTGCTCCAGCTTCAGGTTGTAATTCTGGAAGAGGGACTCTAGCTCTTTGCAGTCGAACTCGTCCTCGCATGCGATGGCATCCAAAGGGGGGCCAGGAGAGCAGTGGCACTTCTTCCTCCTGGTTTTGACTTTCTGAAACGGTATTTCCTCCATGCCAGTGCCATTCATAAACCCGAGAGGGATACACGAAGTCCTTCTCTTCTGTTCATGTGAGCTGCCAGGAGAGCAGCTATCAGGAAAACAGCGAGGAAGACTTATATTGGGGGAGAGGTATACAGAACAAGATACAGGAATACTGTATGCGATGGTTTCGTGTGCGATCCCTCAGTGCAATTCTACCTGTACCCCTGAAGAGCTCCAAATAACACCAAATGCCACCCAGGGGGTTAATACCAACCAACACAGTAATCAGCAGGCAGATACTGTTGGTGAGAGGGTGATGGGTAACCTTATAATGCGGGTGGTAATGTGTTGTAATAAAACAACGGATGTGAGCAATAATGTGGCATTTTTAAAATGGAATGGAGGAGAACGAGGTAGAGAGGAAGAGGACGGTGAAAAAAAAAAAAAAGATCAGGAAAAGCTGGTGAAAAGAATGAAAGAAAAAGAATGAGGAGGTAATCTTCCTACGTCCAAGAGCATTTCACCGAGCCCTGGCTGCTTGGCGTCTGCGCACTGGCTGCCTGAGAAGCCAGACACGTCTCTACAATCTGAGCAGATTGACAAGTAGAAAACACAGATTTGACAACATGACCACGTTTGAGTCCGCTTTGCAAACACCCTCCTCTCCTCCCCCTCTTCTATATCTGGAAGGAAATGCACACAGACATATATAAAAACGATTTCTAATTGGCTGCCCCATAAGCCTTTGTACTTCCCTGTCACCTGAAATACTGCTTCCCGACTGTACTGTAAATCTGTATGCACGAATGGAGATAACTGGCAGCCGCTTAATACAGTGGGATATCTTTGTTTTCTCTGACCTCAGGGAAACACTAATTGAGGAAGGTTTTTTTTATTTTTCGGTTTATTAGAAAGCTGTTCATAATAATGGTTAGGGCTTTAATCATATCTTTATGTTAATGCAGAATAGTGCAGGTTAATAATACGGAATATACCACACTAAATCGAGCCAAAGGCTGATTGAGTCCCTGCTTTGGAATAAGAATTTATCAGGTAATCCTGGATGACCTTAAATCTTTAAAGACATGAATTGATAGAATACTAGCTCTGTGCCTTCTATTGTGTGTGTATAATACAGAATAATGTGTATATGCAGTCAATAATAGGCATCATTGTTCCAATAGGGAAATAGTTAAAGCTTCCAAAAATATTTTAGATATACAGAACAAAACAATAAGATTAAATAAATATGACATTAATAGTAAACATTTAGGTGACAAAAAAGAAATCTATGTCTATCTATCTATCTATCTATCTATCTATCTATCTATCTATCTATCTATCTATCTATCTACACACACAGAAAAAAGAGGTCCTGTATAAAGCACTCAAAATATTGTGAAAAAATGATGGACTTTATTAAAAACACAGAAAGACAAACATAATAAAATATAAGTAAAACAACAAAGACCACTAAACTCCTAAATACTAATGCTGCAAATCAAATACACACATATGACTAAAGTAACCCAATGACAAAATAAAATATCTATATATATATAATATATATATATATATATATAGATATTATAATATATATATATAATATATATATATATATAGATCTATTATTGGTGTTACTACAGTAATTATATGAAAAACACACCTGTGCTAACACGCATATACTGGGGTTAATGGAATGTATTATGTAGAGAACAAAAACAATACAAGCCAAGGGAAAACAAATATGTTCCCTTGTGGATGTAAATAAGACCGGCTAGTCAGTAAATAACCCTACATTAAAAGATGTATGATGGAACGTGATATGCAGACAAATATAACCATCCGGTGAATCCTGATAGCAAAATGCATGGAAGAGTGTAACCCTAATTATACAGAATCCAGTTTATAATGCCAAGATAGAGTCCTATGTCAATGGTTGTAATTGAGGTAGAGAAAAATGTCCAGATTCCAGATGCACTTATAACATGAACATGGTTAAAGTAAGTTCATGGTGACATGAGTAATGCACTTAACTCATTATAGTAACATTATGAGTGTAATTCATAATGAAATTAAGCAGCAGAAAATATATGATACTCATCAGTTAAATCCTCCAGTTGCCGATTTGGCAGAGCAGCCCAAAGTAAGAAGCGGTTAATACATATGCAGTCCTAATGGGCAGCTCGCAAACTGGAACCGTAGTGTAGAGCTTGCTACTTATGTGGCAGCGGTACACAGCGTGTGGGAGCAGGGGAATCACAGCAGGCAAATGCAGCTGAGAGCGGTCGACACCGTGTTTCCTTCATAGCATCTGGGCCAAACGCTAATCGGTCAGAGAAGTAAGCAAAGCAGCGGCCAGGAACGAATGAGCAGAACGGAGATGAGGTCTTTGATCAAAAACTCCAACAGCCGTTTCGCCGTGAGTCTTCTTCTGGGAGTATGATTTCTGTGTGGAGCAGGAGCACTATTTGAAGGTGCCACCATAGTAGCGTGATAGCTCACGTGTTGCGCCAGAGCAAAACAGTGTAGAGCCAGATCACACTTTAAATCCTGTCACATAATAGTTACTTGACTGCAACTTTTCTGTAACTAAAAAGATGCCAATGTATACAGATGCTAAAAAAGTACAGATGTAGCGGACGTTATCCGAACATTTACCTGGGTACACTTTGCGTTGTGCCGCGTGTAGGTTGCGATATATATTCACAAGTTTTGCCGCTGCAGACTTTATGGCCCATCGGATTAACACAGCAGGGGTCCCTGCCTCTCTGTAATAGACGCGCAGTAAGAGGCTGAATCATTCACTCTAACTGCGCGCTTCTCACAGGCAATTGCGGAGGTTTTATTTCATTTTAAACATTACAATAGTGTAGCAGGGGGTCTCCGTAGCTGAACCGCATTGATTTCAAGTCTGGGGATCCCAGCTTCTCTCGATACAGGCCCTATTATGCGGTGCCGGTATCTCCTATGCATGGAAATGTCCCGATCACATGACGCAAGCCATTTCCATGCATAGGAGATACCGGCACCCCATACCGGGACCTGTATCTCGGGAAGCAGGTGGTCCCCGGACCTGATACCAACGCGGTTCAGCTCCAGAGACCCCGTGCTACATTACTGTAATGTTTAAAATTAAATATCTAGTAAGCACCAAAACACAAAGCACCCCGTGCCCCCACATACTGTAAAACCAATATTTCTTTTTATAAACACAGGATTAATACGACAGGTCGACGGTGGTCCCTGAGTTGTCCCCACGGGTGTCTGCAGGACCCACAGTGCACCCGGGGGGTACCCATCAGTGTCTGAGGGCCTCCAGGTTGTCCCAGCTAGGCTCTGTGGCCTCCAGGTTGTCGCTGTGGGCCCCAATGGGGTCCACATGTGGTCCCCGTGGATATCTGGGGGTCCCTGGGTCATCCCCATGGGTGTATTGGGGCCCTTGGGTGCTTCCCATGCGGGTCTGTGGGCCCTCGGGTGGTTCGCACGGGTGTTTGGGGGGCCCTCGGGTGGTCCCAACGGGTCCAAGTGGGCATCAGGGGGTCCTTGGATGGGCCCCGTGGGCATCCAAGGGTCCTCAGGTAGTCGCCGTGAGTCCCCACAGGCCTGCGGTACTATTCCTGTATTTAAAAAAATAAGCATCACCTACATTTAAATAAATACACCTCCCCCTCCCCCAACCTCCCCCTCCCCCTCCCCAAACACATACAGTATGGTAATGGGCAAAATAACTATTATCCAGATATGGATAATAGATTATTTGCCCATTATTAAACACATTATCCATGAAGCATAACTAAAGTAAATAAAAGCAGTTCTACTTACCCCAGGCAATGTGAAGGGCATCCTCGTCAGTAATGCAGGTCCATGTCCTCCGTTCCAGAAAAAAAAAAACATAGCAAAATACATTCTAATGTCCCTTAGCCCCTTAATTACCCTAGCGGTTAATAACCACTATAGTAATTAAGGGGTTAACCCACCCTGCCCCCCTACCCAACTGGGTGGTCTAACCACCCACCCCAGACACACTATACCCACTCTCTACCCATTGATTGTTATAGTAGTACATAATACCCATAATATGGCATGATAAGCTACTATAGCAGTCAGTGGTCACTAATACAAACGCCTGACTATCCAAAATACACAATAATAAAACCTACAGTATGCAACAAGCACCTAAACCCCCAAACAGTAAAATTAAAAGCAATAGGTAACCAATCAATTACATAAATAAAACCAATAGCCAATTAATTAAATAAATCACAACACTAGACAATCCATTAAAGAATTCACACCACTAACTAAACAATACATTGATATATAAAAGCAGTAGCCAACACATCAATTAATTAATACATCCACTAGGCAACACATAAATTAAACCATTAGACAATAAATTACAGTACATCATTATATAAAAAAAGCCCAACAATCTGTAAAAAATACAAATCAAAACAAGCCATCACAGCCGTATACTGTAAAATCAGTAACCAACACATCAATTAATTAATATATCCACTAGGCAACACATACATTTAACCATTAGCCAACAAATTACATCATTAAATAAAAACGCTAAACAATCTGTAAAAAATACAAATCAAAACATGCCATCAAAATTAAACACAATTTAATCAAAACAATAAACATACATAGAAAATATAACAGTCAATAGAAGAAATGCATTTGCCAAAAAATGCATTGGCTATTTCTGTATTCATCTGTACCGTAAACAGGTACAAATTAATACATTAGCAGTCAATGGGCAATGAAAAACATAAAAATAGAAAAATCCAATCCAAAATCCTGTAAAAATAGAAGTACATACTGTACTGTCAATATTGATCTTACCTTTAAAAGCGTTGGCCCCCCGAATCCTTTGGAATCAGCAAGCTCTCCTCCGGTGACATCACAAAACACAATCCGATGCCATCCACGGTGAAGATCCGGACGAGGTAACAAATTTCTTCTCTCTTTCATGTGGTATCACATCTTCTTTCTTCATCTGTGACCATTTCTTTCTTGTCTTTATCTTCTTACTTTATCTTCTTTCTTCATCTGCTAATCCAACCCCATGTTAAATCCACAATGTTGCCTCGCAGGCTTCTTGAGCTCAAGTGATGGCCTTGAATATGGCCGGGGATGTCACATTTGATTGGCAAATGGTTATCACGCCTGTGATTGGCTGTGGGAATCATGTGCCTTTTTTTTGGGGGGGGGGGAGTGACTTCATGTTAACATGATGTCACATTGGTCTACTACAGCCAATCAGATTGGGGATATAGTTCCCACAATCTGATTGGCTGAAGTACCACGTGAGGGCAGCCATTTTAGATTAAGTGACGTCATGACCCGCGGGGACAACCTGGAGGCCACAGAGCCTAGTTGGGACCACTGTTTATAGCAAATGCTAACAGAGAGAAAAGATCGGATCCATGTGTAGTTGGAAAGGGTCTGGCTACACTTGTGATCTTTTAAATGCTGCCAAATCCCGTTGGCCATTTTTGATGTTTGTAGAATGCTCTAAAACTCTGATACGAAATTCTCTGGTGGTCATCCCTATATATATATATCAGACCACATGGGCAGCTGAGATAGTAAATTATGTTCTTAGATTTACAATTCAGGAAATTAAGAATCTTATACTCTCTCGTACCTGCAGAGTTTTTATAGATACACATTTGTTTCATATATTTGCAGGCCGAACAGTGGCAACACTTGAAAAAAACTTTAATCTCTGATTGGTTCAGAAAAGTGGTGCTTGAGGGAGAGGTATAATTACTCCTAACTAATTTGTCTCTTAAGTTTGGTGCTCTCCTACTTGGTAGTTGAACTTTATCATCCAAAACTGATCTAAGATCTCTATTATATTTGTCCCTGAAGAAGCTCCTTTGCTGGAGGGAAACGCGCGTTGGACGCGCAATGTTGTCAGTCTCCTACTTGGAGCTGTTTTTAATGTAGTGTTTGCAGTATCCTGGGTGTAACTGTGAAGACCATACGAGTTAATTATTTACTATTCAATTCACAGTTAGTGTGCCTGCTATCCTTGCACTTTATGTGAGGCGTCTTCACATCGCATTGCTGTGTATTCAACCCAGCACTGCTGTGTTTGGCAGTCCTATGATACAGCTAATATACCATCACATGCCAGCACTATCATTTAGACTAATCTCTATGTAAATGTGCAGGGGAGTTATATCTAGCAGCAGTAGGATATTTAATCCTTTGGCCACTTATCTGAGTATATTTATACACAATTCAACACTTGGTCTCACCGTTGCCCCAGAGGGGTTAATACCCTACTCATAGCATTCCCTGTCTTCAACATCCCACCATATTTATTGGCACTGGGATAGTATGAATAATCAATGACACGGTTGCTTGATAGCTATGATTTAATACATTTTTAATCCACATCACACATTACTTTGGTAATATATGTTTTAAGGAATTTATTAAAAGTTAATTTTTACACTTGGGTGGTGTGCATTTAAGTGAATTCTTTTAGGGGGCACATCCATTTTGTGTTTCCCCTTCCCTTTTTTCTGAAGATCTCTATTAGTAAGTAAGATTCCCCAATACTGTTGTATGATATCTCTCAAGTTGTTCCATTTACAATTATAAGTTCCGATAAAATGTATTATTTTATCGAATACTTTTTTGGGTTTTGGTTGAAGGGACGTTCTTTCTAATTTATGACTATTTTTACAGCTACGTTGGATACGTTTATTACTCCAACCCCTTACCTTGAATCTGTAACGGATGCTCACCACAAACAAGACGGGAACGCGAGGCCGAGATGGGGATGTTGGTGTCAGGCCAGGGTGCCGGGCCAGGGTTGGAGAAGTAATACTCGCTGTGGTCAGGGGTTGGAGAAATCGGATGGTTGTAGAGGGTTTCCGGGGTCCAGGGACAGAGAAGGTACAGGTCCAGAAGCAAGCCGAGGTTGAGGTAGAGAGAAGTCGGGGGTCCAGGTACAAGCCGAGGTCAAAACACTGAGAGACAAGACAGGAACAAAAATGCACAAGGCAAGAGCAGCTTGAGGTAAGCACTACATTCAGGAATGAAGAATTATGCTCATCCAATTTGCCAGAGGGCTGGCCGAGCATATAAATGGCAAGTGACCAATGAGCAGCCAGAAAGAAGCTGCCACACATTAGCATGAACCGCCCACTCGGTAGCAAGCGCCCAGTGGTAGAATGGAGGCAGAGTGAGCCGCAGGTGCAGGTGATCCTGGGATAATGGGGAGTTTAGGATTAACCCCTTGCGTGCTCTTTGTGACGCGGCACCGGTGCACTGTTTCCTGCGGCCGTGATGGAACACCTGTGTCATCACCGGATGTGACGTAGGGGCAAGGCCTAAGCCCTAACCTGGAGCTATCCCCCTGTCTGATCGCGCGGCACCTGTGGGTAGCTTCTCTGGTCTGTGGCACGTCACCTGTGTCATCACAGGACCTGTCATTGGGGTCGGAAATAACGCCGATCCTCACAGTTCCCCCCCTTCAGGAGGGACCTCCGGGCATCTCAGGGATGGTTTGATAGGGTACTTCAAGTGGAAGGCCCGGACGAGCCTGGGGGCATGTAATTGGTCCCCGGAGATCCAGGATCGCTCTTAGGGCCCAAAACCCTTCCAATGGACCAGATACTGGAGACTTCCCCTGGTTATCCTGGAATCGAGTACTGACTGCACTTCAAAATCTTGTTTTCCCTCTACAAGGAGGGGTTCAGGAGGCAAGTCCAGGACAGGAGACTGAGAGTCCTGAACTAATGGCTTCATAAGAGAGGTGTGGACAGATGGGATTCGCGTGGAAGCCGGCAAGCGTAAGCGATAGGCCACTGGATTGATCTTCTCAATGATGGTGAATGGACCAATAAATCTCTGTGCCAATTTTGCTGTGGGTACTTTCAGACAATTTTTTTTGGTTGATTGCCATACCTTCTCCCCTGGATTGCATGCTGGAGTTCTTCGTCGATGCCGGTTCACCTGCTTTTTCTGTATGGAAACTGCTCTCTTGAGATTCTCCTGAATACTCTCCCATGAGTTCTGTAATTGCAGAATCCTGTTGTCACCTGCTGGCAACCCGGATCTGGGTCCTGTAGTGGGAAGAACTGAAGGGTAAAAGCCATAATTGATAAAAAAACGGTAAGTCTATTGTTGACTCACTCCGTAAATTGATGTGAGAGAACTTGTGTCATGGTAAAGGATATGTCCAGTTGTCCTGGTAGTGACGGGGAGGCGGTAATCAGGCTTTTCAATAAAGGTAATGCCCACTTGGTTACCCCTGAACTGTGTTTTGGTGGTCCTAGAGTGTCAGCTCATGGACCCGTGTATTATGCATGCATTACTGTACCATGTAATAAAATATGTGACAATTGCAAATTTATTTTTTTCAACTTTATTTTTATTGGGTTTTATCATGCATACAGTGTATCACAAACCATTGTCTTAGGAATCAACTTTAACCCTTATTTTTTAACAACACAGAATATGTATAGGACACCATCTGAGGCTAACTTACAATCCACAGACATAACTTACCAGACGAATGAGACAATATACAGGGAGGAAGGGATAGATGGGGAGGGGGGCGGAATAGGGCAAAGCCGCCTTCGTGTCCACAGTTTTTGAATCCTGGCTTCGGCCATGCTCACCGGGCTCCTCTCCAACGTCTAACCTAATCATCCGTCTCTATGTGATAGCGGATCCTGCACTGTCAAAGGAGAACGCACCTGTGTCTATCAATGTAGGATTGCGGAGATGCTTACCCCTGGGATATCTGTCTGGGCCAGCCAAGGCGTCCAGACTTTTATGAAATTTAGTCCGGTTTCGTTGACCATACTCGTCAACTGTTCCATCCGGCTGACGTGCCAAATTATGTTTCTAATTTTGGGGATGACTGGCAAATCCGATTGTTTCCACAATGCTGCGATCTCGCACCTAGTGGCTATTGCGAAATGCGCAATTAATTTATGCGTCGCATTTGACAAATGAATACAGACACCAACCCACAGTCAGTCATAGTCACCCACCCACCCAAGTGTCAGTCACCCACCCAATTGTCAGTCACTCACCCAAGTGTCACCTACCCAAGTGTCAGTCAATTACTCACCCACCCAAGTGTCAGTCACCCACCCAAGAGTAAGTCACCCCCCACCCCCTCACTCCCTATCCCACACCACAACCGAACATATACACCTCTACACACTTAGGGCCTCATATAGTAAAGGTTCATAAAAAATATCGTCAGCCCATTTAAATTGGATCGAGCCTCTGAAAAGGCTTAACCCAGCAATTCATTTCTGCTGCAGAGAGAGCTGCTCAGAGAGAGCCGCCTCTCCTAGCGAAAATGTTGCCCGAAAATTATGTTTTTTAATATACATTTTAATACCCCAGGCTAACGGTAGTCCCTGGTGGTCCTGACGGGTGTCCGCAGGCCCCACAGTGCACCAGAGGGTGGTGCCTACAGGGTCTGGGGGTCTCTGGGTAGTCCCCGCTAGGTGCCATGGCCCTCCAGGTGGTCCCGCGTGTCACCGTGGGCCATAATGGGGTCAACGGGTGGGCCCACGAGTGTCTGGGTGTCCCCGGGTCAACCCCACAGGTGTCTGAAACCCTCTTGTGGTTCCCACAGGGGTCTGGAGACCCTTGGGTGGTCCCTGCGGGTCAACAGGGCCCCCAAATCTGTGGAGCCCCCGGTTCTTCCCCGCAGGTGTCCCCTGTGGGTCCGCAGGTGATATTGTGGGCATCCAGAGGTCCTCAGGTGGTCTCCATAGGTCCCCGCAGACCTAAGGTACCAACCCTGTATGTCAACAAATAAACATGGCCTACATTTCAATCAATCCTCCCCCTCCGCCCAAACACACACAATATAGTAATGGGGAAAATAAGTATTATCCAGATATGTATAATAGATTATTTGCCCATTATTAAACACAACATTAAACAGCAAAAATAAAGTAAATAAATACAGTTCTACTTACCACAGCAATATGATGTGCGTCCTCCGTTGCCAGAGAAATACATAGCAAATACATTCTAATGTCCCCTAACTACTTAATCACCTTAGCGGTTAATAACCGCTATAGTCAATAAGGGGTTAACCCACCCTGCCTCTCTACCCACCCGGGAGGCGTAAGCACCTACCCCAGACCCACTATACCCACCCTGTACCCATTGAGTAGTATATTGGTACATCATACCCATATAATAATATGGGCATGATAAGCCTCTATAGAACTCAATGGACACCCTAATCAAAATAAATTTATTCTCCAAACACACAATAATAAAACATTACAAAACTAAAAAAAAAACAATTCACTAAATAAAAACACTAGTCAGCTAATGCAATTAATACAAGCAATAACCAGAACAACAAAGAATAAATTAAACCATTACTGTACTGTATGTGTTTGGTGGGGGGGGATTGATTGACTGAGGAACCCCGGACGCATACCGATACCATCTGCGGACCCACAGGGGAAACCTGTGGGGAAGAACCGGGGTCCCCACAGCTGTGAGGGCCCCGCGGACCCACAGGGACCACCCGAGGGACCCCAAACCCCCGTAGGAACCACCCAAGGGCCTCAAACATCTGTTGGGTTGACCCGGGGACCCCCAGACACTCGTGGGCCCACCCGTGGACCACACCATCTGGAGCAGGTTACTCCTCTGCTGCTGCCCGGTACAGAAGCCTGGAGGCCCCCCACGTACCTAATGAAGTAGATCCTCCAACTCACCCCCCCATCTGGGCCCTGCAAACGCAAACACGGGTACAGGTTGTGGGCCCACATCTGCAATGCCCAAGGCATCAGGCCCGGCCCTCCTCTGCTGGTGCCCAGTACACAAGATTGCATCCCCCCACGTGGCTCCCCCCCCTTCAAATCCTCCCGCCCCTAACAAAGTTGATCATCCAACTCCCCCCACCTGCCCATCATCCGGCCCTGCAACCCCCCCCCACCACCCAGGCCCATACTGAATCCCCCCAGGCTTTTGTCACATTCGCTGTAGCATTGGGTATCTTTGTCTTTTGTTGAAAATATTAAAATAAACAGATTGCATTGTAATGTTTTTTTTTTGTAATGTTTTTTTCCCCTTATTAACAATAACAAGAAAACAGTTAAGTAAAAGTTGTGCGTTATAAAAAATTTCTCTGGTAGATGTGCTATGGGTTTGGGGGGGAGGTCCCTGCTCCGTTCATTTGTCCTGGGCCCCATGATTTCTGTTGGTGGCCCTGAGCATGCCAACAGTTGCAATGCTACAAATCAATGATCATAGACATAAGGCACATCTGTATTATGTACAGCTGCGGCCGCCTTTATCCTAATGCGGCCGGATCCGTGGCGCTCTGATAACCGCGGGCAGATGCGGTATATTTTCTTTTTTTCGGGAGCGGTTTCCGGTATGTTAGTGCTCGGATTTTTAGCCCTGTCCGCTATACTGCAATACCGTCTAAAAACACAGGTGGGCGTTCGCGAGCTGTTGTCTAAAAAGTCTAATACTGTAAGTCTAATGCATGTCTAATGCATACAGTACTGTATTACAAAAATATAGCGTTGCGTCTTCTTCGAATATAAAATCACATTGCTATACAGTACTGTATGTACTGTATTATTTTATAATCAGTACTTATACATTTACTTGTTTTCATACGCTTTTTATATTATGCGTGTATCGTACAGTACTGTAAAGTACTGTATGTGTCATTTGAACATTGTTGAAACGCATAGGCGTGTTACAGTATCACATTTTGGCGCATATAGTGCTCTCCCTCTCGCCCCCGCACACACACGGCTAAAGTACTATTTCAACATCTTATCTACAGTACACCGCTCCCAGCCAGATGGCTTTCTGGCTTCAATCATCCCGAACCTGTCATCACATTCCTGCGTGTATAACGTACAGATCCTGGTGTCACATTTCAGAGCCTGCGTGTAATCCTCTTTGGGAAGGGACCTAGTTGATGATTAATGCGCATGCGTGTATAACTTCACATTCATGTGGAAGTTCAAGTCTAAAATTTTTTGTTGTTGTTTTTGTTTCGTTTCCAGACATGTGTGCCTGCATAAACATTCTTGTTATTCTGATATTCTATTGGTACTGTAGCTTTTTAATGCGACACTGGTCATTCACATGCTTTATGTGATTTTTATTGATTTGGGTGTGTGGGGATCAAAACATTATGATGACCTGTTGAAAATATGTCTTTGAACTTCAGTACAGCTAATCCTTCATGCAGCTTTACCCCCTTCCCCCCCGCAGACACACACAAGGCTCAAGGATTTCAACTTCTTATCGACACCTCTCACAAACCATTCCTTTTCAAATACTTGGCTAATCCATTATGCTAATCGATTATGATGACTCATCCATCCACCCCCCCCCCCAACCCTTTGAGGCTTTGTTTACAGTAACGCATGCGCACTTGTGATAAACCCTTCTAAAATTGAATATGTTAATCTTATTTGCCAATGAATATAAATGTAACCAACTAATAAAAATATAAGCCTTCTTGAAGAATTCCCCCCCCCCCCCACACACACACATTCACAGTGAATTTAAAGTTCAAAGAAAAAAATGAAATTTAAAAAATATTCTTAGGGGGCGGGGGTGGCTGTTTCAATGATTATGATTATCGGGAATGTAATGAAATATTTATTTTATTTTATCCGGAATAAAAAATACAAATAATAATTTTCACTGTTTATCTTCTTGTACACGTACAGTAGTGCACAGTAGTGTACTGTAGTTCTTCTGCCAGTTGAAATTTGAGGGCCGGTGCATAATCATGGAAGAATGAAAAATACAAATAATCATGAAAAATGCACATTTATAATAATAAAAAGAGTAATACAAATTTTTAGTCTTTATCTTGTTCGTCATGGCCACATTGCATTCTGTAGTTCATTGAGGGGGGGGGGGGTTGTGTAAATCATGACTGTAGATACACTATACACACAGTTCACACAATGTACACATGATACCCCCCTCCCCCCACCCGTCCTTTAGTAGTACAGCCAGCTGTCTCTGAAAAGGAAATAAAAAATTAGTGCAGTTAAGTGCATATAATTGCATTGTGTACAGTATAACTACTCCATATTGGACTATGCAGTTACTACTGTCAAATTACTGTATACTGGAACTACTGTACTGTAAAATACTTTGTAACAAGATTGGTAGTGCAGCTCTCTCTGAAAATTAAAAATTAGTGCAGTAAAGTGCATGCTGTATACTGTAAAACAATCTGTGCCATACTTACCTGTATCATACTGTACTTGGTGTGCCTGTACTTACCATACTACAGTACAGTACTGTACCATACTACCTTCCTGATGCTTGCCCATTACGCTCTATCACAATGGGCAACACAGTCGCAATATGGTCGATATATTTATTACATCGTTCCACGGTGAGTACATCGTTCCAAAAACTCATTATGCCATTCGCCAACTCATCCTTTTTTTAGAGTTTCACCACTTTTCGGATATGGTCCTTCAACCATTTCGATAGGATTGAAGTCTGGCAATCTGTCATTGGAGGGGGGAAAAAGGAGAATTAGTTAAAGAGATACACAGTAAACAGTGGGAAAAAATGAGACACGGTTACCGTACTTACTCCGCTGGCATCTTCACCCAGTTGATACCGCAGACAAGAATATGTGCAGTTGACGCGGTTTGCTTCGGATCGTTGTCCTGGTAGAAATGGTGACCATCCTAGAATTCACGTATGATGTATTCCACAATCTCAAGCACTATTTGCTCTTGGAAAAAAGCTTTAATCATGATTCCTGTAACAAGAAAAGAAAAGTGCTCAAAATAATGCACACTATAGTAGTACAGTACAGTGCATAAGGCTACAGCATGTGACTTTGTGCATTATTATACTGTACCATCAAAGATGACGATGCATCCAGGTCCACGCCTAGAGATGGCACCCCACACATGCATCTTCACTGGGTGTTTTGGACGCGGCTTCATAGATATGCGTCCTTTTTTGTGGAATGCAAAGGTGGCACATCTCTACAGAGATACAGTAGACTCGTCAGTAAAGATGCAATCCTGAAACGATTCACCACTGTCGATCCATGCCTGTGCCTGGACCACTCTCTTTATCTTGTTGACGTCCCTTATCATAGGGTACGCTCTGTAATGACATGAAATAATTTTATAGGTATAGTACAGTTTATTAAACCACACTTTTCACCTCCTGTACTATCCAGTACTAACCTCACACGTCCATATTTCCATCCAATTCTGCATCTCATCTTCTTAATGCTGGTCTCTGATACGGTTAGATTGTGATTTTTCTGCAGAGGGTCTTTGACCCTTTAGGCACTCTTCTCATCATTCTCTTCACTTATTTGGTCAAACAGAACAGTTGTCTCCCTACAGTTTAAAGGAAAAACAACAATACGTTACAGTAGGCCACAAGTACAGGTACAGTACATAATTTATGCTCAGGCCTACAGTATGGCCAAATATATATATATATATTACTTTAATATAATAGTTATACTGTATAAATATACAGCGATAACAATAATAATAATAATAATAATAGATAGATACTGTATAGAATAGAGTTATATAAATATTCAGCAATAACAATAATAATAGATACTGTATAGAATAGAGTTATATAAATATACAGCGATAACAATATTGTACTGATATCTAGATATATCTACAGATAATATAAAAGATATATAATTCGTATAACAATAATAAAAAGATACAGATAATATTAACAGTTACTTTATGTTGTGTGTGTGTGTGTGTGTGGGTCGTTGCTGTGTGTGGGGGGGTTGGTGTTGTGGTGTGTGGTGTGTGTGTGTGTGTGTGTGTGTGGTGTGTGTGTGTGTGTGTGTGTGTGTGTGTGTGTGTGTCATAATGTGAGTAAACTGTACTGAAATGGGGGGTTGTGAGTGCATGGGTCATAATTAGTAATAATGAAGTGAGTGACAATTGATTATAAGAATGTACTGTAGGAACGCAATTATGATAAGTGAGGAAGGAGGTGTAACACAAAAACAAATTGTACTGTACAGTATATCTAGTAATTGCTAGGGAAATGGTTCTGTTAAAAACAATAAGCCATCTAACCAATAAAAGTGCTATTGCAGTACTGCACGGTACAGAAAACATACAGTACAGTATTCAAAATACTTTACAGTATACAGTAGTACAGTACTTACGCGGTAGTTACCGTTGGTGTCCTCTTGACTTTTTTGGTCTTACTATGGGCATTATAGCTCACGGTGGCTGCTGGTACAACGAGGCCAGAAGTACTTAGCCAGCATTGAATATCCGCAATTTGTTGTCCTCTCGTGTACATCTCCTTTATTCTCATGCTGAGATCCTTAGAAATCTTTTTAACAGGCATCACTGCGTGTAGAAAGAAATACAAGCACAAGAATGTATATTCGATGTTTAGTCTGTGTATTCAATGTGCAGTGAATCCACAAAATGGATAGTGTATTTATACTTTAATGACTCACATTAGAGTACGCCCACTTTTAACACCTGCACCTCGTCGCCATGCATAAAAGGTGACACACATTGCATAGCCTCCCACTCGATGATCTATATCTGAACTTGCCCATATGCAGATACTGCATTGTGCCATCTGCTTCCATGGATCAAGAACCCACTGTCTTCTGCCGTGCCTGTCATGCAGAAAAAGCGAAAGGCGGCAGCTGTTTCCAAGCCAAGGCCAAAGCGAAAGGCTAATAAAGAAAACCTTCTGACGACTCCAAAGGCTAAGGCTTTTAAGAAGCCTTATTATGTTAAGAAGAAATTCAGTGATGTACTCTCAAAGCAAAACAAATGGTCACATTCTCCATCAGCCCTCGCCGCCGCTGCCGCTTCTCTCCCGGAAACCCAGAGGACACCTTCTCCATCACTCCTTGACGACTCTGTCGCTTCTCTCCCGGAAATCCACAGGGCACCTTCTCCATCACTCTTCGACGACTCTGTCGCTTCTCTCACAGAATTACACAGGACACCTCCTCCATCACTCCTCGACGACGCTGCCGCTTATCTCCAGGGAACCGCATCTCATCCTCTTTTGAACCCATCCACCCAGATGTCCACAGCACCCCATGCACAAGATTCAGCTCGTTAGACCGCATGCTGAATGGGTTAAGTGTCTATCCCTGGGAACTCTATGCTGGGAAAGATAGATCTTCTTTTAGAGACCATGCTAAATATGGATCAATGCATGGAGAAGATGAATCAACGGATGGAGAAGATGGATCAACGGATGGAGAAGATAGAGACTGACATAGCGGAGATACATAATTTGCTTGGAGTTCATGCCCCTGTATCATGGACGCCGGAGCAGGAGGGTGGCATGGATGGGATGAATGGGACCTTCAACCTTCCATCACCAAGCGCACCCCCTCCATCAGAAGAATATGTGTTCATGTATGCCGTTGACGAGGATGACATGACAACCCCGTCAAGACCATGCCAGGAGACAACACTGACAAGGCGACCAAGACAGGAGGAAAGCATCCTCCCAGACAACCTACCCTCGCCCGCTGCCACAAGCATACCCGCTCCCAGAATCCAACCCACATACGCTTGCATTGAGACAGTGCCCGACATCATCCTGCGTGAGCTGCCCCAGCCACTCAGGGAGTAGTATAGGTTTACAAGTGCTGGTATACCCCAGAGGCATGCTATGTTAATTTTCAAGCACCACGTGCCCTACCCGGTGTACTGCGGGTGGGCCCACAATGTAAACTACGAATGGAATTGCGACAAAAAGGCTCTTCCTGAAAATTTAAGAAAGACTATTGTGGAGGAATTGCAGCGCTATTTTACAATTACCGATCCTTTAATGAAAATCGTGCGAGACTCCATTAATGGCATTTTGCGGCATACAAGGCATCGGCCCTGGAAGGACAATCTGCTGGGGATCGAATTCGCTGCGTGATTGGTCATCTGTTAAAATGTTGATTCATTTCTGACTTGTACATTGTTTTAAATTGTATTCTAATATGTTTTTAATTATAGTACACCGGAAATGTTTTTTTTACTTACAGTACTCCACCAATAAAAATAATATTGATTGTTGTAGATTGTGTTCATACTCTCAATGTTTTTACTGTACTTGGACACCATTAATGTTTTTTTACTTACTGCACCGACCAATAAAAAAAATTGCTGCATTTTTAAATATACCTGTATGTTTGTACTTACTGGACACCATTAATGTTTTTTTACTTACTGCACCCACCTGTAAAAATGTAGTGTACTATACAGTTCCATGAGGAATAATGTACAGTACTGTAACTGTACAGTATACTGTAGGCATGCGCATTACAGTACATCAAAACAGTATTAAAATGCATTATCGGTATTTGTATTATTATTACAGTAGAACACACATACTGTACTGTAATAAATGTACAGAATAAATGCATACTTTTTATTTTTGGGGTTTATTATACAGTACAGTATGTAAAAAAGTATGTAAAAAAGCTCAGTTATTCTATCCTAATCAATAAAAATGGCACTGATTCAAATTCAGCAGTATGCAAGGATCGTTACAAAAAGCGATATTATCTATCAAAATCCCTCCATTGGCCGTTCTCAGCCTGATGACAAAGTTTCTTTTCTGAGGAAGAAAAATAAAAGTATTACTGTAATGGTTAGTTCAAACTAGTCAGACCCCTGAAGAAGTTCCCACAGTCAGTCCCTGCAGTCCCCTCGGTCAGTCCCAGCAATAATTTTCTCGGGGGGCGTCTCTTGTTCACATACACGCATGCGCCTAGATGTGATGAGACGCATTTGCGTTTCAACAAGGTTCCAATGTGCATGCGCCTAGCTGTCCCCCAATTGTTCAGTATCTACTGTAGAAGCTGCTCAGCCAATGATATTGCTGGACTACATTTTGGCGAATTGTGACTAAAAGAATAGAACTACTGTAAATAACCATAAGCAAAGCGATTGATTACAGGAGAATCGCTTTAATGTGCATTGATATTGATATGCTAAAAAAAGAATTACTGTAAATACTGTACGGCAGCTGTACCCACCATAGACGTTGCCAATCCGTTGGCACCGAGCGACTGCCAGTCCCATAGTCTTGATTATACACGTAGTTGACAGGTGACAGCGGGCCCGCTACACCTGTAGTTGACAGCTCATGAAGCTGGAGATCGTTTTGGTACATGCAAGCTTACTGGTATCTGTACGTGCAATCCGGCCCAGGCAGCAGGTATCCAGGCGGGGGCAGATAGCAAGGGTTGCCGTTCAGCAGGTTTTCACAGAAGGTCGGACCATTATTGGAAGGTGGCGCTGGCGCATTGCTTGCCTGGGACTGACGATTCTTAGTTGGTTTTACCATGAGCTTTTGCCTTTTGAACTCTCCATGATCAAAGATACTGGAAAATTCAGGGGCAACACACCAATACCCTCCTCCTGTGACTCCGGGTGCAGGAGCAATACGAAAAAAATGCGGATCGATACATAACTTTTTCCTTATCGCACACTTCTACCCATGAGCATCTGGTGAAAATTTGTAAAAGTCATAATTTTCGATAAAATATTGATAAATTTGACCAACTGTGGCCATCTTTTCATCTGCTGAACTAATTGCTGACCATATTAAATAAGCGTACGTTATGTTGGGCTTTTTGAACACAGACTGCAATGGTGTACTCATCTCTGGACCTCTCTGGACCACTCTGGACAATGGAATAGAACACCAGACACTTTGCAATTAGTTTTTAATATGAAACGCCTAAATAGATACAATGCTGTACAACTTCTTCAGTACCAAGGTCTATTCACAAAGGACCACTGTGGTATTTTTTAAACACCTGCAAGTCAACACATTACTGAAGCGCATGCACATTGCAATTCATGAATGTCTGCCACCTGGCGGATACGCGAAGAATTGCAACCAATTAAATCCGAACCATTCTCATTAAACAGATCAAGCGCGGGTGACGCCGGCATGATTGTCACATGAATACGGCACGAAAGCCGCATGAACGCAGCGAAGTTGGAAAAATTATTTGTTTCCACAATCTTTAAAAAAAAGATTCCATTATCAAAACAAATACACTACATTTTTTTTAGAAACAAAACCACTTCCAAAACCACAAAACACAAAACAGTTTAGAACCAAAACACCAGTGAATGTGTCAACCCTTTGTTCCTATACACCACTGCCTGAGTCATACGGGAAGCAGTTGCTGGAAATTATTATACAGCCTCCAGTGCCCCCATTGCATGCCTGAAATTGAAAACTTAAACATGTATGGGGTTATGCACATATTAGGGATTATTTACTAAAATCATCTGTCTGCAAAACTTGTGTAAAAGTGGTGCAAAAATACTACTTTACTATATCTATCAAAGAAGAAAACCACACTGTTTTCAATGACAATGTTTTTCCTTGATACATTTGGTGCAATTTGTGTCTGCCCCAGTTTTGAAGTTGGGAATTTGATAAATTGCCCCATTATTTTATCTATATAATAACGTATACTGTATATATCATCGTTATTTTGATTTGGATAATTTGGATCAGACCAAAAACGTCTTCAGAGTATCTGTCCCCGTCCAGATTATTTTTCCTACGTAGGTAATGCGTGCACTGAGAAAAAATCACACTGACACACAGGAGTTCAGAATGATAATGTCTGACTTTATTCCTACACAGCCTGCGTTCATATACAGGGGCTGTAGGGGAGGTTTGTATGCAAAGGAGCTGTCTCAGTGGTTCTTTGTTAGGTCTTGTCCTTGTATGGTCTTGTTGTTATGATTTATGGTCTTGTTATTGTAGATTTTCTTGGACACATCAGCATTTGAGTGGAATTCCTCGGTGCCATCTTCCTTACTTGAAGGGAGGGGTAGCTGCGGTAGCCATTTTGAGTAAGGAATCATAGCAAGGTACACATTACAAAGAAAGAAGCAATAGGCATTTTATCCAATCCATCACAGTCCCCCCTTGAAATGTCTATTTCTGAGTCTGTCCCTAGATGTATACTAACTCATCTGTCCAGATGTGTCTGGGAACTCTTTTGTGCTGTACGTTAGACGAGTCATGGCTTATCCATGACCCCCCTTGCCACACACTTTGCACATAAGGAAGTCAGATGCTGTCCCTATAGATTTATACTATTGTACTTAACTGGGAGGGACTGTAACGGAGTAAATGGACCATCTTCCGAGAGTGGAGTATTATTATCTGACTGCAGAAAAAAGGTAGGTGTGCTATTGTCAACAGCTTTGGTCATGAACTTTTTTAAAACATGGGAGAACACAGCAGACAATAATCATAAACAAAACAAAAATAATAACTATTGTGATGCCTATTTGGGCAAGAATCTTTTGCCATCCTGTCTTTCCTTGCTAGACCATTTTGTGGTCGGTATCCCCAATCTATTCCCGTGCTCCATCCTACTGCTCCCCAGTAATCACATTCCTGTCCCCAGTAACTGTCTGTGATACATATATATATAGCCCTAGAGTTTGGAGTGTCTCAGTATATATTACACTGCCAATACGTTGAGGGGCAGCGGACTATATTACAATAATCAAAGGAGAAGGTAGCTACATGAGTATTGGATGAATTATACCAAAACATGACTACCCCTTCATGTTGGGTGATAGCAACCTTTTGTGCCCCCCCCCCTAGACCCAACAAGCAAAAGATATATAGCATCATTTTCCTTCTGAAGTGTCCTCGTTGGGAGCTGGAACCTTCTTGCAATGAGAGGCGTGTATCCAGGTGTTCTTGCCAGCTAGCTTGACTGATGTCGCTGTGGTCAACAGAACTTGGAAAGGACCATCATATCTGGGCTCTAGGGAGTGTTTCCTTACAAATCTCTTCACGAGCACCCAGTCTCTGGGCACGAGTTTATGAGTCCCGGTATCTAGATCTGGATCTGGAATAGAAGAAAACACTCGACCATGTATATTGGTTAGTTCTTGTGCTAGGGCAGTTACATATTTGGTCAAAACATCAGACTGCATCTGTAACTGCTGTGGGTAGTAACAACCAAGTTTGGGGGCAGTACCAAACAGTATCTCAAATGGGGATAGAGATGTTCCCCTCGTGGGGTATATCGAACACTGAACAAAGCAATGGGTAGACTATCTGGCCAGGGCATATTTGTTTCCTGGGCCATTTTCAACATTCTAGTTTTCAGTGTGCCATTCTTTCTTTCTACCTTTCCGCTACTCTGGGGATGGTATGAGGTGTGGAAAGCAAGGGTGGTCCCTAGCGCGGACCAAATTTCTTTAGCTAACGTACACTGGCGACACGTTTTATTGAAGCACGGCTAGCACAGCAAGCCAGGGGATGCCCCGGCGTGCTAGCCGCACTCCCTCGGCGTGCCGCGCGTCATCGACGCGCGGTCACGCGTCATCGGGAGCCTGCGCCCCCTGCACGCGCGTCCAGGGCTCCCCGAGGGAGCCCTGGTGTCCCGCGATGTGGGGGACGGTGGCAGGGGGTTCCGGGGGACCCGGCGGACCCGGCAGCGGGAGGGAGAAAGCCCCGATCGGAGGGCGCTCCTCCGCTGCTACGGCGCGCGCCCGGCACCCTCCGGCGCGCGCCAGGTTACTGCTGCGGCCGAGAACGGGCAAATGCTCGAATAAACTCGGCCGCAGCAGTAGCAGTGAAAGCGGGGCCTTGCAAGGTGTTTCTGCGGTGGTTTTTCCACACATCCTGGGTTACACTTTGCACAAATTGTACATGATTTGCAGAAATTACTAGTCATTGGGGTAATTCCAGGCGCCACATAGTATTTGTCGATCAGTGCATTCATAAGAGTCTTTGAGAGATGTGCTGCTCCATGTGCCCATTGTACCACAGCAGGATACAGTGCCCATGGCAGACAAAGTTTCTTTTTGTACTCGTAAATTCCTTCTTGGGGCGATGCACCTTTTTTCTTCCTTTGTTGCAGATTCTTGTAACTTCTTCAGATATTCTCAATTTACTGGGAGGTTCTGCATTAACGGAACCATCCTTGTCGTGTCCACTCGATATCTTCCACTTCTCGTATCCCGCTGGCAGCTTGTTTTGCCGCAGCATCCGCCAGATGGTTTCCTCTGGCTTCTTCTGTGTTCAGTTTCCCATGGGCTTTTACCTTCAGGATGGCCACATGGCTTGGAAGGAGTAGGGCGTCCATCAGAGCTTGTATGGCTGAGCTGTGTTTCACTGGTGTTCCTGCTGCTGTCAGAAATCCCCTGGTTTGCCAAATGACGCCAAAATCGTGTGCTACACCAAAGGCATATCTAGAGTCAGTGTAGATATTCGCCGTTTGTCCTTCTGCCAGTTTACACGCTGCAGTGAGGGCTTGTAGTTCGGCCTCTTGTGCGGATGCTGTTGACGGTAGTATGCTTGCCAGTAGGACCACAGAGTCTGTGGTGACCGCATAACCCGTATGGAAGGTGCCTTGTTGATCAGCATATCGAGAACCATCCACAAACAGAATTAGATCTGGGTTCTGTATCGGCTTTTCACTCACCGTGGGCAGATGAGCAGTTTCTAGCTTCATGAGTTCGAAGCAATCATTGGGTAGGTCGACTCCAGCTGTGCTTTGTTCTTGTTCGTGTCCCTGCACATCTCCCCCCTCGGGAAGTGGAAGAAGAGTGGAGGGGTTAAGCACTTGGCACCGGAGAAGGGTGACATTGTCTGGAATAAGAAGCGAGCATTGCAACCTGAGGTGTCTGGCAGCGGACAGATGTTTTGGCTGTGTCTGATTAAGAATAGCAGCAATGTCATGTGGTGCCAGGAGAATGAGGTCATGCCCTAGAACAATGTCCGAAGTTTTATCCCGCAGTGCTTGAGCAGCAAAGACAGCACGAAGACAGGACGGTCCACCACGAGCCACAGCATCGAGACGGCTGGAGTAATAACCAATAGGTCGACATCGGCCAGCGTGTGGCTGTGTTAACACTCCAGTTGCATGTCCATTTCGTTCTGATACGAAAAGCTTGAAGGGTAAATCATAGTCTGGGAGGCCCAAGGCAGAGGATATTACCTGTTTGAGAACAGTGAAATTCTTGGAAGCCTCTGGGGTCATCTGAAAGGGATTTGTTGTTAAGACATCGTACAATGGTTGCATCATTTACTGCTCGAAGATCTTGAACCATTCTATATTTATCAGATTCACCCTTCGCGGTGCGTTTCTTCACAGGGAAAAGAGGGGTATTGCAGTTTACGGGGAAGCGGGGCCCCTTGTTTAAGCTGTACAACAATGGGCGGTGCCATTAGGTGCCCGATATCCTCAGGGCCTGTGGATCATAATTTGGACGGGATCCTATCCATAACAGCGGGTGGTATACTGGCAGCTGAGGGTTTGTCCGCTAATGCCAAAAGTATTGGAAGGGAACAAAGGGCAGAGACATCTGACTCCCAGAGTGGGGAGGTTACATCAATGGTGCCGTCCTCGGAGAATATTATGGAGGCCTGTAACCTGGATAAAACATCAGCGCCAAGCAGATTAAGCGGGCAGGTAGAGGAAACTACAAATCGTGCAAATAGTTCAGGGTAGGGACCTATCTGCAGGGGTCGTGTTAATGGGCTAGAGCGCGGTGTGCCATCTACCCCCACACATGAAACATCAATATCAGACAAATAGAAAGGGTCGGGTATGTCTGCAGCTCTAATTACGCTCCTGGCTGCACCTGTGTCTACCAGGAAGGGGGTGAGGTGACATACATTATTGGGGCGCCTTCTACCTGCTTGGGCGTCTGCCCATATAACCTTGGGCAGCGGTCGGGTACTGGGGGGTGTCTGGGGTTAGTATTCCAGGTCATGTTTGCCTCCTGTGCAATGGCCTGTGACTCATTATCTGAGTCAAAACTACCAGGCGTACTATAGTGGACACTGCTGCTGGGTCTGTGAGCGAAGGTAACAAAGGAGTGAGTATAGATAAATCAGTCACACCGTGTCGCTGCACACCACAATTAAAACAATCTTCCCTGCATTGGGGGTTTTGGGTGCCACACCTTAAACATATCCATGGGGGTGAGTCAGCACCAGCATAGGGTGGGGGTTGGTCATTTTCAGGGGGGTTACTTGTACAGTTACCGCAAGGGTGATAAAGAAATACAACCTTCCCTCCCTTTTCTATCTCCTGCTCGGTCCATTTTTCTCTGGACAGCCTTGGCAACATTAAACCAGGCTTCTGCTGTCTTCAGCAGGTTGTTATCATTCAAAATTCCTCTCTTTTCTTTCAATATTTTTCGCCACTCTTCTGGCTGTAACCTGCCTTTTGCTGCAGTAATGCCACATACTTTAAACAGTCTACTTGCTTTGTTTTTCACTTGTTATTATATTAACTTCTGTCCTGGCAATGATAAAATAAATGCAGCGGGACCCTTCTGTCCCTCAACAGAATTATTTTGACTCATACTAACGTAAGGTATGTTTCCCTGTGGGATTCAAAAAACACACAAGACTGCGCTCACTGAACTTCTCACTCCCACAGAAAAAGACCCCTCTTTCTAGTTGCTATTAGAACAGAAGGAAAAAGAATATTTTCTGGTTTTAAAAGACCCATTCGTGTGGCCAGTACGAACAAACCCTTTAAAAATAAATCTTTACCAGTTACCGGGAGGGCTGCTCCCATTTCTTTTCGTTCTCTTCTCTCTCTCGGCCACTAGGTGGCAGGCTAAGACTCCTTTCCCTGTCTTACTTGCCTGTGCTCAAATGTTAAAGCTGCACTTTTTTTTTTTTTTTTTTTTCAAGCTACACTGCAATTACTTGCAAAAAATATCCTGCCTTTTTTTCCCTTCTTTTTCTTCTTTCCCTTCACTTATAACACTTTATTTCCCTTCCAAATAATATACACAGTATCTAATTGTATCCCAATTTCTGCATCTAAACCTTTCATAAAAATAACCCTCAATACCTACTTCCTCAACTATTGGCAAATTCACTTGCTATTTCTTTCCTATTCACTTTCTCTTCTACTGCAAACGCGGAAAAAACAGGAGTTCGGGCAGTTTAACGTCTAGGGGTTATCGCCCAAGCACCTATGGGCTATCTCTTCTACTCTCAACAATCCCCACCCGTCCTCATGAATTCTCAACACTAATACACAAACACATTTTGGACATAACATACAACTTGATTACGAGAGAGAGGGAAAGGTTGTTCAGGGATCAATCGGCAGGATTCCGCGCTGCTACAAACCGTAACGCGCCTCTTTAACACTCCTTCCCTCCGCAACGCGCCGACCGCACAGTCACTACCGGGATTACCGTGTTTCCTCTCTGAACCGACTATACCTTACTCCCCCTTTACCCCTCCTTCCACCAAGTTTGCAACATACAATGACAAGACCCCTAGTCAGCCGGCAAAAATCCCACTCCACTTCGGGCTCCCACTTGCGGCACTGACTAACATATATACAACATGTAAACGTATACCGGGTGACAGATAGTCTAGGTAACAGGTGTGAGTTTAAAACGGGCTCTGGGCAAGATATCTACCTGTCTTTAGGTGACCTTCGGAGAGCCGTATGAGACACAGAAATAGACCAACAGCGGAGACAGTGCGTATCGGTAGATAATAAATGTTATCTTACCGTACTCCAGAGGTTATCAGTCTCCTGCCGCATCCGCACTTGGTCCACCCCGGTCCCTCTGCGCACGGCTGTCTGTTGGTTCACAACCCAGGGCCCCACGTTAGAGCGCCAGCTGATTTGGATAATTTGGATCAGACCAAAAACGTCTTCAGAGTATCTGTCCCCGTCCAGATTATTTTTCCTACGTAGGTAATGCGTGCACTGAGAAAAAAATCACACTGACACACAGGAGTTCAGAATGATAATGTCTGACTTTATTCCTACACAGCCTACGTTCATATACAGGGGCTGTAGGGGAGGTTTGTATGCAAAGGAGCTG